>VVHJ01052912.1:0-13606 GCA_015107715.1 Tylochromis polylepis
CTTATATGACTAATTTCTGTTATTTTTACCTCTCAAAGACACTAATTGCTAGGAATAGGCTGGTGTGGACTCAACTTTCTTTGTTTTTCATTTATTCATTAAATGAAATTTTATTTATATATTTCCAACTCGCAACAACAGCCACCTTATAATGTAAGATAAAGACTCTTCAGTACTACAGTGAAAACCCCACCAATCAGATGTCACGTGGAAGGGCAGGTCTGGCTACCAACCCATGTACTCCTTAGCTAATGTCTTGTGACTGAGCGCCTGTTAGCCAATGAGTCTGTAGTTTCACACTATATTTGTAAGGTTGGTATAACCAAAATGTACATAACAGTCACTCATTTATGGTCATATTGAAGGTTTTGTTCAATACGAGTGTAAATGAATGATTGACCTCATAATCTCTACAGAAAACTGTTTAGAGAGGTCAAGACAGAAAGCTGTTTTCCCTCTGACTTCAGCACAACCACAACTATGGTCGTTTATTGGCCTTCAGATAGAATGCAGGTTTAAGGTACTTCCACACAGGCTAGTTTTTTCTGACCAGGAAGCAGCAGTTGTAGTCCAAATCTTACACACACCCATTATGGCCTTTCAATGATTTCTTTGAATCTTTTTCTTTGAAAATGCTGGAACACCAGTGTCACTGTCCACAGTAGAGGGAGTTTCACATTACCATGGACTGAAAGAGTGCTGACCCAAACAGAAGCCCCTGTTCCCAAAATCAACACCTTTGTTAACCTTTCCTCGCCGCTGGTCTCCTGACCGTGGTCGGGGGGACGCTAGGGGAGATGTCTCTTCCAGGGCCGAAGCAGATGTCCTCCTTCGGGGTTAACTCCCTTCACTCTCGTGGAGTAGTGAGGCAAGCAGAAATTAGCCGAGACACTCGGGGATACTGAAGGGGTGAGGCTTTAATGGCAGTGCTGCACTTTTAAGATACAATACATAGGCTGCAGCCAGCCGGAATGCTGCCCCCGATTGCCATCTCTACCCACGCACACGAACACACACTTTTTTCGTACCACCGTCAGGTGTCCAGGCACGCGCATGCTCACACACATATCACATACACCCTTCGCACAGAACACCCTGTCACACACACAAGCCAGACAATTCCTGCAACACTTTGATAGTCTCCCGTCAGTGTGCGTCATGTTGTTTGCTCTTCCCCTGTCTCGTTATGGCTGTGCTCCCCGTGTGCTCTCACTTCCCTCATGATCCTTCTGTGTATTTATGTCCGCGTCGCCTTCAGTCCCGTGTTGCGTTCTCCCTCATGGCTGAGTTTTTCCCCTGTCTCTCTCTCTCTCTGTGTTAGGTTATCATTTCCCAGTATAGTTTTGTATCATTTTGCCATTCAGCTGTATTTTGAGTTCAAATCCCATTTCCGTGACTTTGCGTTTGGGTCCCCTCCTGCCTGCACACAGCAGGAAACATGCACACAAACATACAAATAAAATACTAGAATCATACTTGCAGAAAAAGGTATAGCCCAGAATTCATGCATGAATTTGTACGGAATGTCATCAGATAATTGGAATTTAAAAAAAAAAAAAAGGTGGGGGGAGGGCACACACACGCCACAAGCACATTAGAAGTGATGCCAAGCAGACAGGAAGCAATTGCAGCTGCATCTCGACTGAAGTGGCCACTCTCTTATTTTTGAGTCTTGACAAAATCTAAACAGGCGTGGTTATGAAGGTTAGTTGTTATGAAGGTGAAGTTAAGTCAAAATATAATTAAATAATGTAAAATATACATTTTGTAATTTTAGCAAAGGAATCTATGAGGATTGCTTCACTTTTGGAGTCAATCCAAAGTCTACCATAAGCATTAAAAGTACTCATGGTTCAGAAATACACTATGTGCGATATTATTTTTACCTTTCCTTCTCCTCGTTACAGACCCAGCCGTATGAATGGGGCAGCGTGCCTTCTGCTGCACACAATATGGCAACACAATGAAGTCCATAAGACCCTCCGGAAAGTGAGTTTCTGTACACATCGCATTCTATCATATCATGTTGCACATGATTTTCTTCATGTCTTTACGCTTCTTTGTGAGCACTTTAAGTTTCTGTCACAGCACTTAAAGATTTGTTTTAGGCTTACAGGGGGTTGAAATGGCTTCTTTTCCTCTACAAGTTGTTTAATTTAAACAAAGAAATGAGCTGCTAGTTGTTGATGCATTGCTGCATGTTACATTATTCAGCTGTGACAATTAGTGTCTTTCAGAAAAACTACCCTAGAGATGGGAGGATTGATCCAAATATCGATAGTATCGATACCAAAGCTGATATTGGCATCAGAGCAATACTAGCATGACAGGATTGATACTTTGTCTCTATGTTAAGTATGTAGCCAAGTGAAAAATATACCTCAAACATGCACAACGCTGAACATGCTGAAACGTTTGTATTAACTAATTATTGAGAAAAGTAAAAATCACAGTATTTTTAGTGGTCGTCATGTGTTCAGAATTGGCAAATTGGTCATGACTCATTTCATAAATCATGCCATACTGCTCTCACCTATATAAGCCGCCTCTATAGATTAAAAGTATCGCTATCTATAATAATATTGGCAATACTGCCCCTGTATTTATTGGTATCAGATCGATACCAAAATTTGTAGTATTGCACAGTACTAAACTGCACATTTGCATCATTCAGTTCATTAAATTACTTTTCGATATTTAATTCTTTAGTTTGGTGCAGTACGAAGACGTACATTATGTTGTTTGAACGTTTGAAATGCAGCACGCTAATCTACACTTTTTCCAACAGCATGGGTTCAAGAAATCTGATTTCGTCAATTCAACGACAAAAAGAGTCTTGAATTCCTGATGAAACTCACTATCGGCGCAAATCACTCGCAATTTCCATGTCATCTGTATCCATGTAGTGACTTTTTTTTCCTTCTTTTTTTTTAAATTGCTGTTGTTTTTTGTTTTGTTGTTGTGTTTGTTTTTGTCATGCTACAACCAAACATTGGGGAACTACATTGAAACTCTTTTTTTAAATGATAGATTTTTGTTTGGTTGTTTTTATTTGGAAATCTCTCTCCAGCTATTTGCCCTACTGTTTGCATTAGTTGGATTCATGTTATCAAATGTATAATTCTGATACCACAAAATGAATGAAATGTTTTATTTAAAAAGAGGAAAACCTGCAGATTCATGAAGAACTGTCCCGCACTTTTTGCGACCTTTAAAGCACCTTTTAGTTGTTAATATTCCCTGTGAAGCATATCACTGTTGTAGTGCCTTATGGTAAAAATGACAGATGAATGTAGAAAATTTTTCTTTTTTTAAACACAGCAGAAAATATACTAATCTTAAGACAGCTATTGAAATTTGAAGTATTTCTTTATCTTTATGTTGTATTTTTTTTCTCCTTTCCATAGTGGCAGCTTGTAAGTTTATAATAGTCTATGTTTTAAGGCAAATTAAATCTTTAAAATGAAGATCGTCAGTGAAGTTCTGAAAAATGAAAGCTTTTCTTCTTTTTCTAAGACAAACCAAATGAAGCTGTACATTAAAGAATACAAAATGCGCTCACAGACTCACTTTACTGCGACTCAAATGCTTGTTGAACTGTTTTCTCTGTGAAAATGCCTTGTTGATGTCTGAGGCCAGAGGAGAATGGCCAGACTGCTTTGACCTGCACCAGAAGACCACATCCATCAGCTAAGAATAGGAAACTGAGGCTACAATTTGGACATGCTGTCCTGCACGGGCAGCTCTGAAGGCAAAAGAGGTTCCAACCTGGTACTAGCAAGGTGTACATCATAAATTGGCTGTTAGAGCCTGACAATTCTGATACCGATTTATGGCGCTGATATGTGATTATTTTAGAGTAAAAATGCGAGATCAACTTCTTATAAATGTGTTTTACAGTACAGTCAGAAACTGGTCATAAAGAAATTTCTTGAATTTGCGCTGCAGATTGTGCTGTAGTAGTTTCTACATTATGCTGTGTTAGAAATTTTGCACATATATTTTGCTTGATACATATTAGACAACACATACTGGGAAATCTGGTATCAGCTTATAAGATTGGCTGGGCCGCTTTTAAACTGTTATGTAAACAAAAAGAAAAGAAAATTTTGATCACTCACTTTTGGTTTGAGTTGTCACCAGAAATATATCAAATCTACTGCTCTTTGTCTCCCTCATTTATTTAAGGACATATCAGAATATTACAACTCATACAATTTTTACATGACTTTTTCCTGCTATGAACCGTTTTTCTTTGTACAAAAAGGTCAGTATAGCTTTGCATTACAGAATGACAAATGACCACAGTCTGCTATGTATTTCCTAAGCTTTCATTTCCCTATGAGAAAACTGCAGACAGTAAAAGGAAGATTAACACTACAGTGAACGGTCCACTCCATCATTTGCTAATAAACTGTGCAAGATGGGGCAAGTGCTTGTGGGAGAAAATATTCAGATGTTTGCCGTCTATGTTCATTTGTCAGCCCTCTCAGTGAAGCAGTGGTAACCTTGTGGGGCCTGCCAGCATGAGCTGCACTGCGGTACAGCTAAAGGGGGGAGGAGCTGGGAGGCTGGGTGCCAAGCAACATCAGCCCTCCCGGACAAGGATTTTAAGGTCAAAACTGGAGGGGGTACGTGCACAGATTTTGCACATCATTCAGTTCTCAATATTCTGTCGTATGAAATAGATCAGAAATGAGAAGAAGGGGATGGGGCATGAAATATAGGGGAGAGAGCGTCAAAACCATTTTTTCAGAGAAAGGGGGATCTTACTCAGACTATTTTTGAGAGCAAAATTCCTGTAGCGACTGGGAAATCTATCAAGGCCCCACTTGATTTCAGGCGGTGGTTACATTTTCCAAATCAAATTAACAATAACCCACAAAGAAATTAAAGCACAGTGACAACGATTCTGTCTACATCTACAAAACCACCCTGCACAGAGCGAAGAAAAGACACATAGCGTGCTTCCGCAAGTGCATAAGATATAATGTAGCATGACATGCCAGAAGGCTGCTTTGAGGAATAATATGAATGTATTTTTCTTGTTCAGTGCTGAGATTTGTTCTACATATCTGAAGCAGAGACCAGATTTAAATAGCATCTGTTATGATCCAAGCTTGTGGGTAACATGTAACACAAGACAAAAAAAAGTAAAAAATACAAAAATAAATCCATCACGATCCTCAAAACATGCTTAATAATTTAATGGGTCTACTTGTCAGATGTAAATATGTTTATTTCAGAGGTAGAAGCCCATTTTTCGGGCAATAAAGTCAGGCTGTTATCCTCCAGGGGGCAATGGTGTACCATGAAACCTTCAGTCACATCAATAACAAAGCTCTAACAGTGTACTCAAGTTGACTTTGTCTTTTAATAAATATGAAATTTATGTTTCAGTCTTCATTCTGCACGTTTTAAAATGGATTAGCTCTCATATTAAATCCAACTCAATACTATCGTCTCTTTTTGCTAATCACCCCTAATTCACCAGCTCTTTGAACTGTTTTGGTGACAAATACCACAATTTCCGAGCCCTGGCTTTAACAGGAGTTGAAAAAGCTAAGAAAGATCCAGATCCTTTCAACAGTAGCTTATTTGTCTGTTCACAGGTTATGCGGTTGCATTCCCTTTTCACATACTTCTTACACCACAGGAAGAGCTTCCTCTTGTCTTAACTAATGGTGAGCAGACTTAAAGAAAAATAATGTCATAATGAAGGATAATACAAGAAGCCCATGTTATTTATAGACCAGCACAGAAATAATATATGTCCAAATAACCAACAGGAACAGGTGCCAAGAAACATGAGGTTTGTTTGCTGCTGGAGTAGAGCGGGGAAGTGGGCCACACTGACACATCTCAACTGAACATGTTTAATACACAGAAAAGAAAGGATTTATTCACAGATCAGCAGCAGTGGTAAACAGGCACAAGAGAGGCCAGCTTTTGCTTTAAAATTAGGGATGTCAGCACCCAGGGGAAACTGCTATCCACTGGCATGAATAAACCAGCCCAGAAGTTCATGCTTTACTGAAACTAGAAGTTTCTTTACCCCTCAGATCTTTTAATAATGTCTGGAATAAAGTACAAAGCAAGACAGGCAGTGTCATAGTGAATACTGAGTATGCTAGATGTTTAGATTAGTAGCTTATTTGCTACAACCTCACTTGGCAATGAAAAGTAAGAAAATGATGCCGTGTTTACTGCCCAATAAAATATAGTGAAAATTAAGCTTCAAGTCTTCAGGCTCTTTTTGTACCAAGAATAGCATCATTAGCATGCTACCACCTTCAGTTCAAAGCATTAGCATGCTACATTTACCACAATTTTTTTTTCTTACCGTTTAGCATCTCAAATTTTAGACTTAATAACACGAAATCTTGAATTAGGTATCTCTAAATTTTTACTTATTAACAGAATTTCAAATTATGTAATAATATTTATGAAAAAATAACTTACTCAGAAGTAAGCTAAATTTTTCAGACAAATGAAAACGTTACCTTACCTGCTTATGTTTGGCAGCATGTAGTGCCAAACTGAACCACTGTTTTAGATCTGAAAGAAATAAATCCTTTGTTTTTAACCAGGCTGAAATTATATGAAAGCTTGTTACTGCCACTGATTTTGCTTGTTTTTTGTTTTTTTTAGGCTAATATCTCAAAATTGTGATATAATAACTCAAAATTTCAAGTTGCCCATCTCAAAATTTTGACATAATAATAAGAAATTTAGAGTTAATATCTAAATTTCGACTTACTAAGTAGTCTCAAAAGTTAACTCAGAATTCAACTCAGAATTCTGAGATCAGTTGAAATTTTTAGATATGTCAAAACATAGCCTTGACACGATTTAAACTTGTTTAACTTTCATCTTAAAATACAAAATGAAATCTACGTTAGCTTCTTTTGCTTGGATAATCCTTACACGCTGGCTTAAAAAGTGCAACAAAGGCTATGGGGTGTAATTGCAGATTTTAGTCTCAAAACAATTACCTGACCAGGTAAATTTGGAATGAGTGAATGAGAAGTTTTTCTAGTGATTATGGCTTCTTTTTATGTATGCATTGTTTGTGTCTTTGTTTATCTCTTAGGAGTGGAGTAATAAATGGCCAAAGTGCTGGGAATCATTGCTCTAGATCTTAAAGGAAATTTTTGTTTTAATGGCTGCATTATTGATGTAGTTCAGGTGATTAGCTAGTATCTTCTGTGAATTCACATGTGAATTTTATAAGTTCTATTCTGCATAATCTAGCCGTTATTGACCCTTTTCACAGAAGCTGTTTTGACAAATACCAGGTAAAGACAGGTGTTGCTAAACACATTAATGAAAGCTCTGTGCATAAACAGATATTATTGTAATTAGTAACAACTGTGTTTGCCTGCTAATTTATGTTAAAACAGCGTCTGCGAAAATGTCAAAAATGGCTAGATGATGCAACAGCTCTTATAAAATTCACGTGTCCAAAGCAGCATGAGATACCTGTGATCTGATCTTGCTATCAACATAGTTTATGCTTTGACCTCTTGGATAAACTATGAACTGAATCTATAATTGTAACCTTTATACTGTTTTGACGGGTATAAAAGCAGTAATTCATCAAAAACTTAACTCGTGTTGGTTTTAGAGGGAGCTATTGTTAACAATTCAATTCAATTTTATTTATATAGTGCCAAATCACAACAATAGTCGCCTCAAGGCGCTTAATATTTGTACAGTAGATCGTACAATAATAGATACAGAGAAAACCCAACAATCATATGACCCCCTATGAGCAAGCACTTTGGTGACAGTGGGAAGGAAAAACTCCCTTTTAACAGGAAGAAACCTCCAGCAGAACCAGGCTCAGGGAGGGGCGGCCATCTGCTGCGACCGGTTGGGGTGAGAGAAGGAAAACAGGATAAAGACATGCTGTGGAGGAGAGACAGAGATTAATAACAGATATGATTCAATGCAGAGACGTCTATTAACACATAGTGAGTGAGAAAGGTGAATGGAAAAGAAAAACTCAATGCATCATGGGAATCCCCCGGCAAGCTGTGCTGCAGGCAATACCTGCTCATTAGGTGGTATAACCTGCAGAAGTGCTTAGCTTTTAAAGATTTTCATCCTGGTTGAACACATGGTCACTTGTTCTTAGGCTGAAAGGGTGTGTTGTGTGTGCACACACACTTGTCTTGAGGCAGAACAGAGAGATCTTATGAAAGTGGGACAAAGGTTTTACCGGCAGGAGAAAAGACACGTCTCAGACAAAGCAGATCTTCTCAAGGTGGTGCAGACACCAGCTCACCTGAATTAAGCTAGGAAAAAAACAGTGTGATGTAGAAAACGTGGTCTGAGCTGTAAAGCTGCAGATTTACCCATCACAGTTTTCCCTGTGGAAAAAAAAGAATAATTTATCCAGGTACTAATAAAATCCATTTAGTTGAACTCGTCAACTAACCTGTGTATAACTGGTGACTGAAGCATGCATTTGCATCATCTTCAGTGGCCTGAGGTATAAATCTCAAAGCACAATCTACTCTGAGATCTCCCTAAACTGATTTCAAATATACAGTGATCTCAAATCACTGTGGATCTTCTGCTCAACCATCTCCAGTTTGCCTAAACACACGGCTCCATGTATCAAATACTTTTCAGAATGGATTTTTTAAATGGCTTTAATGTTAACTCACTTCCAGCATCTTTTTTTTGCTGAGGCAATGTTTTAACATGAATATTTCAAAAACTATTAAAGCTAAAAGCCTGAAATTTTCACCGGCTTTTCTTAATATGAAAATGAATCAGTAGATATAGATAAAATATACTAACAGGCATAACAATAACAATGTATGATTTTCATGTATATTTTTTAAAAGTCTTGCATATTTTATTCTAGTGGTCATCATGCAGATTGCCTAATCCCTGCTTGCCTGTGGTAGTTGTGATGTTAGGGTTGGGGAATGTTTCATGTATCAAACAGTAACTTGGCCTTACAGACTACTCATTTGAGACTGCTTTTCCCTCTTTCATTAGTTTTAACTGTTTTGCCATATTTATGTCTTGTACAGCAAATTTAATCTCAGTGGTTGTTGCATTTCTAATGCCTATCAGTACATTTTAAGCTCAATCTGACTTTTAGGATTCCACCAAGACAACATGTGCGTGCCTACAAACTGGGTGTTGGAAATGGAAAAAAATATGCATGTAGTTTAAAATTGGAAGTGGATGGATGGCCTTTAAAAAAAAAAAGAAAAAGTATTTGACATATAAAGCTAAAATTTCACAGAAATCATTATACATGTCCAAGTTTAAAACCATACAATTTTCATGAGAATCGGAGGTGGTTGAGCAGAAAATGTTCTTAAAATGTAGGAATTAAGATGCAGAGGCCAAGAGGGAAAAAAAATCAACCCCCAAAAAATCTGTGACTTTGTCAAATCCACCGGAACGCAAGCTTTGTGTGTATGCTTTGTTCAAATTACACAAAAGAATAAAGGTGAAAGTGTGTGTCCATCAGTCTTAAAAGGTTAATTATAATGGTGAATTATGGGGACATATTGAAACTATGCAGACTTCTAATTTAAGATTTACAAAGTCACTATAAATCCTAAATTAGTCTCATTTCCACTCCAGATACAAACCGTACCATCGAAACAGCGGCAGAATTATTGTTACAGAACAGCCACGTGTCCTAATGTGTGTTTATGGAGGCAGCAGGTACGGTCACAATCATTATAACTCATTGAACATTCAGCCAGATTTACACATGCAGTGGCATTTATATCTCGCAGAACTTTCTGATATGCCCTGGCCCCTGTGACTGGTTTTTAGTCCCTCTTGTGCTGCTTCATTTAAAAAAAAGTGCAAACACCTCTACATGCGAAAAAACTAGGCCTAGTATAATCTGTCAGTTTGAACATTTCCACCCTGAGACTTAATATGAAAGAATGGAGAAGAGTGGAGCACTTCTGAAATTCAGCAAGTGCGAGTGCTTGCTTGACTCCTAACTGATTGGGGTCAAGGAGGTTGTGTTGTGGCTGGTACAGAGAAGGCTGGTTAGAAGAAGGCATGCTGAAGAGTTTGAGAAAAAGAGATGGATTTTGGTATGCAGGCCTGACAGCTGAGGGGTCAGGAGCTGGCTTCTTGGCCTGATTGCAAACAAAGTGCTCCCACACGGACGTAAGGAAGGACAGAAGGTCAGTGGCAGTGGTCTGACGAAGGGGATGCTGTTGGAGAAAGTAGCTGGTTGTGCCAGAAAGAAATTTCAAGAATTTGTCAGAGTGCTGAAGAGAAATGAGAACTGCTGTATGGGCACATCTTGAATAAAGGGAGTCTACTGTCCTCATGCCCACCTCCATGTTTTTATTCTTGGACTTTTCAGGAGTAGCTTTGCATGATTACATTCAATATTATTATTGAATAATATTATTTTATATTTGAGACTTGGTGCATCCCCTCAGTTTATTTCCAGTCCGAAACAAGCTACTTAAAAGAAATTATTGCATCAACACGTTTTACTCATTTGTGGTGGTGAGCATCCACCAGGATAAAAATGCATATGACGGAAAAATTAGGAAAAGAACAAAATGTCGACTTCAGATGTTAAAAAAACAATTTGTGTTCGTCTTAGCCACACCACACGATATACTTAGAAATGTCGATGCACGTGTAACACAGTGCAACAACCAAGCTTCCATATGGAAATAGGGTGTTTTGGGCTTAAACATCTCTATCCAGAATCTAATTCAAATCCTTTTTCTTCATAACAAATTCATGCTAGGGGATGCTCCAACTCTCTAATTACCTAAGCCCAGTTTGTGTCTAAATCAGAGATATGACTCTGTTAGCGGCACCCTAGCTATACCCTGCATGGTGTTTGAAGATGGGCTTTAAATCTTGAAAGCATCTGTCAAATCTCGACACCACTGCCTGGAAGAACACAAATCTCAAATCACTGCTACAGCTGAAGCTCATGTCGGGGATTAATTGCAGAGTTGGGCTCTAACAGCGGAGAAAACAAGTGGGAAATACAGATTAATTAGGAGGCTATTGTATAGACATGTAGAAAGAAGAGCACAGTTTAAAGCACTTCTTAATTTTCTTGAATGTTGAGGGGTTTTTTGTGAATTGTTTGCAACTAAATGTTGTCCCAAAAAGTTGATTCTGTTCATCTGGACGTAGTATTTTCAATCCTCCAAGTGACTTCTTCAGTCTCAGCTGACTGCAGGTTTCCCCAACCTTACAAGCAGTACCTTTGCACAATGACTGAAACCAGCCCACTGAATGAACAATGAGCTGTGAGGTCAGTTTCTTGATCATTAATATGCAGATAAGTACCATTCACAAAGAGTTGGGGAATGGCTGTAATCACAGCACTGTAAGATGGTGAAAGATGTACCCTTAGGCCCCCTCCTCGATTCAGAGATGGTCATTCCCTTTTCACATACTTCTTCAGAAGTCACTTGGATGAGTGACGAAACGTTTCTCCCACTGAAAACGCTATGTCCAGATGAACAGAATCAACTTTTAGGGATTTACTTACCTGGATGATTGAGCATGCATCAAGACACCTTAATGCTGATCCATGTGCAAGAGACGTGGTAAAGATTATTGCATAATTTCATTGTTAAATTGTTTTTTTGTTTAATATTAGTACTTGAACTGGATTGCACTTTTCTGTTCAGCAGATGATTTAATGGGCATATGAATAATTGATCAGTAGTTACCAGACAAAAATGTATATTGTTAATTAAATGTTAAATAAAAATGACAGAAAATATTTTTGTTGGTTCATTTAAAATGTTCGGACCCGAGACTGATTGGAGGATGGAGGTAGTGGACCTCCTGCTATTTTAGTTGGGGACCTCTGACCTAGAATATAAACCTGAACTGTTTCAGATTCTGAGCTCTGACCTCAGTGTAAGGTGGCTGTCCTCTCACTGCAGCTGCTTCTTGGAAGTACTTCTGCTTCTTGTCTTCCCCCAGTGTTGACCGCCTACCTTTAATATCGCTTACTGTACCGGAGGAACAAAAAAGGACAAACACTTGTCTTCCTTTAAGTAGTACATTCATACAGAGGTTATCTATGGAAACACACTACTTCACACTTTGGTAGAGAAACTGCCAGATAACATCCTGGAAAATGTTTAACAAATAAAGAGACCACTACATAGATGACGATTATGTTAAAAGCAAATATTAAGTATTGTTGCTCACCTTTGTTTCTGATAATGTCACTTTTGCAAATTGTATCCCATCAGCTCTCACAGCTGAAGTTTGGCTTTGAGGGTCGGGGAGGAGAAATAGTTATTAAGGACCTTTTGATTTCCAATCCAGTTAGAAGGTAAGTAGAGGCTTTACACACCACCATCAGCCATAATGCTAAATTTACATCTTCAAAACTCTTGTCTGTTTTCAACAGAGAAAAGTCCCACACTCAATGCAGCCTGACTCAAACCTGATTATAAATGTTCAGCACAGACAGAGAGGTATTGTTTAAAGTTTAGTGTTAACCTAAGTCACTGATCATTTACAGTATTAATTATTATTACAGTCTTTGCATGATGTAAACGTTACTGTAAGTTTCTAGCCGACTCTCAGGTGTGCCAGCAGGAAAGAGGCTCAATAAACCTGCATCCTGAGCGTTCTCACTGACTTTTTATAATTACTCTATAAGTCCTGCCCATTTCAGTGGTCTTACCTGTAAACACTGCCGTATCCACCGGATTCCAGCCAGAGTGGATTCATCCTCGTGTTAATGATCCTCCATCTGAATGGAGGGTAAAAACCTTCTGAACAAACTAGCAGGTGGAGATGGCCCCTACTGGCCCATATCTATCGGGTTGATTTCTGCTAATAACGCCCATGGTATGGACTGATAACATCCGAAGCGGGTGCGTGGTCTTGGGTCATTGAATGAAATATCCCATTCAGCTCTAACAAGAGCATTCTGTAGTATGTATTTGAATATTCAAAAAAGAAGTCTGAATCTGTCATTCAAGATCTAATTTACATGATGCAATGGAAAACAGGAACGATGACAGGCCAATCAGATATTTACTGTCCAAGAAGCAGAAATAAAAAAAACCAAAAATTTTTTCCATTTGAACAGTTTCTGAATTCATGTTTTTAATATTTCGGATTCATTTTGAAGATTCATTTTACATTCTAAAAGAGTCTTGAGAAAACTTTTAAAACTTCCAAATAAACGATTATCTTTGTTCCTGTATCTATTGTCTTATTATTTATTATTCATTTTTAAATGAAACCTCACATTCATCTGATGGTTTTCATTTGTCATGCTAATTTTCACTTTGCCTAGCTTTTGTGTTGGTGTTGAGGTGTTACATCCACATTAGTCCCTCTCATGCACTATCCTGTCTTTACACAGAGTGATGTGATATAGGTCATAAAATGATTACCGCCCTGTCGACGGGGTTTGATGTTACTGGTCTCTGTAGCACTGAGTGTTTGGTGACTCCATATTACAGATAAATCAGATTGTATTTACATGACACTTCTTTCATGGTTGTTCTGACTGTATCTTACCTTTTCCATGAGTTCTGTCCTGCGGTAGTTTGTTTGATGTATTTAAAAAAAAAAAAAAAATTAATTTAAATTTTAA
>VVHJ01052915.1:0-10860 GCA_015107715.1 Tylochromis polylepis
ATTCCCACAGGGGAAAATACATACAAACAAAAGGCAAGGTGAACCAAATAAGAAACTAAACATAAATCTAAACTGGGTGAACTAAAACTAAACATGAAAAAACCTAGACATGAATACTGACATGAAATGTGGAAAATGACGGACAACCTGACAATGAACAAAGGGAGACAGAGGACTTAAATGCACACAGGAGGTAATCAAGGGGAGTGGAAACACATGAGGGAACAGCTGACATGAATAAACATAACGACGGCACAGGGGAAGTGTAAACCAAAACACATTGAAAGTAGAACACAAGACCTTCAAAATAAAGCAGGAACACAGAGACGTAGACCTGACAACATGAACTTGACAACATGAGACACACAGACATGAGACACATGAAGGGAGAGGGAGACTAAACACAGGGGTGCAAGACACAAGGGGAAACTGCAAAATAACTATAACAAGCAACCTAGGCAAAATGGAAATGAACTTCGAGAACCTAAAAACTAAACATAAGCCATAAACATAAATATACATATAAACTCAAAATGCTGGGTCAAGACCCAGGATCGTGACAATCTGCACAAAGCTTAAACTAAATGAAAGATGAGGACTGCTGCATTCTGAAATTTGTGAAATGGACTGTCACCCAAAAAACCTGACCTATGACCATGTGCTAACCAAGCAGCAAGGAAAAAACATTTTTATTTGTTATGTATTATGCTCTAATTATTATTTAAAACAGTATTAATTCAATGCTCTGCACATGAAAAACAATAAGTGAGACGGTGAGGAGTGTACAAAGAGTCCAACAGTGGATAAAAAAGCCACATCGGTCGATCCTTAATGTATAATTATGTCCCCATAACATCAGCAATATAAGAACACTCATGCTCTGATTTAACATGAACCTAAAACCAGCAGCACTTTATATAACTTATTATTATAAACTATTATCAATGACATTAGTTAAAAACTGACTTAATCCTTGCTTACCTTTGACAATTCATCTAAAATCTGTCCACCTGGTAAATCATTCTTACTGCTGTGGTTAATGCAACTTATTTTTTTCTCAGTGTGAAAAACTAATTTTGTCTCTCTCTCCCTCTCTCTCTCTGAACTTTCTGGGGTTTATTTTAAGGGTTGCTCGTTGGCTCCTTTGGCGTTTATTTAAGACTGATCCTCAAATCTGATGTCCCCCTTTAATCGGCCTTTGCACTCCCCCAAACAGCAGCTGCAGATAAACAGAATTTAAATAATAGGCTCTTTCATTAATTTCAGGTAAAAAGCTCCACATTCTCAAATATGCATTCACAAACTAACCAGACCTATATTTGATCTTTCTGGCTGTAATTCACTCATATGTAGTGTGTGTCTTCATTTACTAATTGTTTATCACTGGACAGGAAGACCTGTGGTTTCCTGGAGCAGCAACGAGAAGCAGAAATGTAGCACAAAATGTTTGTCCAGGCCAATTTATTGGGTTAACTTTATTCTTCCGATAGTTTTCATCACGTTTTTGATAGAATGCTTCACTGTAATTAAAAACATATATTTAAATTCTGACACATTATGGTGTATAAGTGGGTTTTTTTCCTCTGTTAAAAGCAGGGCTGTCGTTTAGGTCCAGCCTTTCATGGAGAAGTGTCTCGTGCGCGCCCCTGCTGGCCGCTGGCTGAACTGCAGCCACTTTCTGTATAATAACATGAAGGCGCTGCTGGTCGTCTCTGGGTCGACAGAGGGCGCTATCGCAGATGAATACAGAGATATTGTTGTTAGTTTGAAGAAGAAGAAGCAGGTCCACTACCAATAACAAACAGGTGACCTGTCTACCGTGTGTGAAGTTGTGGGTCATGCGGTGTTATAACGTGTGCTGGTGAATAAACAGGTGCGTGCGGCTGTTTTCGTTCAGTTTTGGGGTCTAAATGTTTTAAACCAGTCTCCATTAACGCCATCTTTAGCTGTGATATAGCAGCTAGCAGTGAAGCTGGCTGGTAGCCTCTCCTCCTCTGCACACTGATCTCAACTGTTGTGTCTGACAGGACATTTTGAGCTGCTCTGAACTGCTAAATAACTGCTAACTCGTAGTTTGTGCAGACTTGCCGGTGAATGCTGGTGTTGTGTGAGGACCTGTTCGCTGTTATAAGGATTCATATATACGGATTCAGAGGCTTTAGTGGAAGTGCTAAGAGCAGTGCATGCTGAATGTCTTTGTCTGTTTGGTTAATTATCAGTTTATGCAGAGTTTAGAAAGCTTTAAGGCACTCTTTTTATTTATGCATGTATACTGTATAACGTATTTTAGAGTTAGCTGATTGGCCTCATTTAGAAACACGGAGCACAAACTAGTCCTGGGTGGTTTGATCCAAAATTCGTCAGTTTCACTGCATCATTTCTGCATGTGTGGCTTTTATGTTATTTCTCTGTCAGGTTTAAATAGACAGTAAAATCATCTTAATATCATCATAAAAAGAAATGACAGATAAATAAAATAAACGCAACAGATAATCCTCCTAACACATCGAGCCCTTCTTTCAGGGGAAACTGTGATGTTATTTCCTGTTTCAGCTGTATTCAGGCACATTAAAGATCTTGTTCACAAACATTAGTGAAGTGCAGCTTTGAAACAAGCTTCATGTTTGTGGCAGGTTTGTCTCCGGGGTAAAAACACATCTAGAACTGAGTAACTCGTGATCGTTGCCTCGCCAGAAGTCTGGAATACGAAGCAGGTTTGTGGCCCATCCAGGTAACTTCAGCGTTTGGCCTTTACCTGTCAGTGTTACAAAGGTGGTTCATTTCTTGCTCAGGTACATCACCATATGCTGTAGATCTGCTCCAGAGCAGCCAGTGATCCAGATGAACAAGCACAAAATCACTGAACCATAGCATCAGCCATGTAACCCAAATCCAAATGTATGGATGGGGAAATAATTAGATGTGTTTTTTAATCAAATTCATTGATGCATTGAATTCTATCATTATATATTTTAAAATAGTTGTTTCCAGTTTTAATTAATTGGCACTTTTAGGCAATTATTTAATGATGTTTTTATTTTATGTATTTATTGTCACTATCTTTATATCATGACTCTTGCGTAACCAAAACCACGTAACTCTTCCATCTGAGCGCCTCAACACTGGGCTCCTTTAAGATACTCAAAACTCACGTCTTCAGCAACACATTCAGCTTCTAGAGTTCTTTTGTAGACTGTCACCGGGTTTCTTGAAAGGTGCTTTACAAATCTAAATTATTATGACTTAATATTATAAACAGCAGTAGCCCTCATTATTCTTCACACTGCCCCCTGGTGACAGTACACAGCCACAACACATTGACTTGGATCTAGACTTCATGGGGCTAAAGATCAGTCATTTATTACATTTTCTAACTGAATCTTTTCCTTCTGTGTCAGCAGGAGTGTGCCGGAGATGAGTTTCACTCTCCGCCTCCTGGTTTCCCGCGGCGACTCCCACCACGGACGCCTTCTGCTTGTCTGGTCCCAGTCGGTCCGATCGCTGAGCTCTGGTCCTCGAATCAGCCGCGGCCTGCAGGAGAGCTACCGGCTTCTGCAGCTGCCTGACGAGGGCAGCAGCAGTCCTGCGCAGGTGAAAGAGGCCTACCTGCGACTCGCCAAGCTCTACCACCCTGACTCGGGGACGGCGACCGCAGACGCGGTGCTGTTTGCTCGGGTTGAGCAGGCGTACCGCGCCGTGCTGGCACATCAGAGCAAAGTCAAGCAGCCGAGCGGAGAGAAGGAAGCTGAAGATGAGGATAAGTCCAGAGGTGCAGCACTCCAGCACAGACACTACCTCAGCTACGAGGGCGTGGGCACAGGCACGCCCAGCCAGCGTGAGCGTCAGTACCGGCAGATTCGCGTCGACCGGGCATCCGAGCAGGTTTTAAACTACCGACAGCAGGAGCACGAGAGGGCCGCGGCGGCCGAGGGGGCGCTGGTGGAACGAGACGTGCGGCAGCGCAGCCACAAAATCAAGATCACCCAGGCGGTGGAGCGGCTCGTGGAGGATCTGATTCAGGAGTCGATGGCCCGCGGAGACTTCAGGAACCTGAGCGGTGCCGGAAAGCCCCTCAACAAGTTCGAGCACAATCCCTACTCCGACCCCATGACCCACAACCTGAACCGCATCCTCATAGACAACGGTTACCAGCCCCCCTGGGTCGTCACGCAGCGCGACATCAGAGAGGCCGCCGCTCAGATCCGAAGCAGGCTGTTGGACGGGCGGGCCCGGCTCGGTGACCCCATGACTCCCAGAGAAAGCCGGCAGTGGGAGGAGCTGTGTGCGTCGGTGGAGGAGGAGCTAGTCAAACTCAACAAGCTGGTGGACAATTATAACCTGATCGTGCCGATGCTCGGCATGCAGATGGTCCACTTCAGTTTGTCCCGAGAGATCGAGCGCGCCGCGAAAGGAGCTCGCCAACGCCAACTGCAGCAGCAAACGGAGAGAGAGAGGGAGCGCGAGAGGAGGAAGGAGGAGAAGAAACGAGCCAACGCCGCAGCGATGACGAAGAACAGAAAACACCGACTCGTGTCGTGGATGCAGAATTTGCTCCGATAAAAAGAAAACAGAATCGTGTTTTTTGATTTAACCAGTCATTACAGTCACGAGCACCACCCCACCACCACCCGAAGGCGCTGAAGCTTCATCAGTAATTGCAGTGGTCACCAGGACGTAAGCGCTGCATGTACAGGATCACAGGATCAGCTGACTTTGCCCCCAAAACAGGATTTAAAAATCTTTAAATCCCTCGAAGTTATTTTTCTAACATCAGCTTTGCTGTTGGATGGTTTCCCATAGATTTCGGTTCAGAGGCCTGAAGTACAAAACATCCTCAGGTAGAAGGTCACCTCAGGTGGTGGTTATACTGGTTATACTGGTTATACTGGAGGAAACACAACATAAAAACCCACATCCACTGACCAATCAGAAGACGTGGTTTTGTCAGCTTTCCATTCGGACTTTAGATAAATTTAAATAAGTAGAGCTAACTTATTTAATTTTAATGTAATAAATTTAAATTAAATAAGCAGTAAATATTCTTTCACATTAAAGGTACTTTTTGTAATTATCTTCTGCAAATTTTTACTAAAGTTTTCACCACTAGGGGGCAGTGTGCTGCTCTGCTGTTAACTATTCTTATCTCTATTTGTGCTCCTAATGACCAGCTCATCGCCATCTTGTGGTACAGATTGGTATTACAGAAAAATACAGCCCAGCCCAAATGAAACATCTCTTTATCGTCTCTTTAATACTTTTGTTAGTTTTGGAAGGTTTTAAACTGTTTTTGAATTCAAAAATTCACAGTAAGTACTTTAAGGGTCCATCTTAATCCAGCTGAATAACAAAATGATTCAACTGTCCATTCTCGCCTTGACGCTTTTACCTCATCGTGGTGAGGAGGTAAAAGCATCTTCCAGACCAAAGGGGGTGGGCACCTGGTGTAGCTAACAGATTGAAAAGATATGATGTAAGGTGATAGGTGTGGTGATATCAGGAAAGCTGAGGTTTTAAACTTTAATAAAGGCTCATCATTTAATTTTGGATCGGTCCTTGTTTTCTGTAGACATCCAGAAGTCAGGGTATCAGTACCAAAGTGGAAGCGGTTGGATCGTGTATCACGCCAAGACCTTTCGTGTTGCATTAAGCTGCAAAGCTGATAGATTGATCCAGACTTTTATTTGTTTGTTTATTGCTCAGTCAATCAGAATCAAACTCAGAGCTGCAGGTTTTTATCATCAGATAAAAGTTTAAAAGAAATCAGAATCAGACTGTAAAGTGTGAGGAACTGTTGGAGGTTATTTCTGTGAAATTGCTGAAATGCAAACCTGACACTGTAACTTTTGGTTGCTATGTGACATAAAAACTTAATGTGATCCAATTAAATGTGGAGAGTCTTGCACTTTTGAATTATTTGAGTCGTTGAATGTCTTCGTTTAGTCCGTCGGCTGCTCCTGCGTCGCAGGATTGCAGATGACGACGGGCTCCCTGCTGCCCGCTCCCTCACCCGTGGCCACCCTGCGCAGAGCCTGAGCGACGGCCCTGGACGGTGCCGTCGCCGCGCTCCAGTCGTGGGCGATGTACTGGTGGTACGGGTCGTGAGAGCTCTCCAGCTTCTTGGAGCGGATGTAGCTGAGCATGATACCGAATGTGAAGAAGCTGAACATGCCCACCACCAGCAGGATGTACATGATTCCCTGAGACTCAGTGTGGGCCCTGCCTGCGGCCACGTGCTGCACAGCCTGCTGGGTAGTGAAGTTCTCAGGAGGCCATGCAGGAGACAGGAAGCTTGTGCTGTTGAGGCAATGCTGCAGGATGGAGAGAAGGAGAGACTGCAGCTCGGTACTGTTGATGTGGGACATGACTGACCTCTGCTGGACACTCAGCAAACTGCAACTAGGTTAAAAAGATGAATTTATTTAGAAATGCGTTATATTTCCCTGTTGCACGACAAATGAACTTCAGGAGAACTTTGGCTCTCACATGTGGACAATCTGGGCTTCATTGCTTTAAAACCAAATCATTTTTGAGAGATGTACAAAAACATTTACACACATTAGTCCACTGGGCATTTATGCAAATCAGAACATTTCACTAGAGAGAGTTTTTTATAATGTTATATATAAAATTGTATGTCATTGCAATACAAACGAACTGCCTTAGTCTAAGTACAGAATCTGTTTTATGTCATTTTTTACACGTACAGTCAATAGTTGATTTTCACAGTACAAATCTATGAAGGCCTTTTCATCATTTGTGGTTTTTCGTACTTTAAGCCAATTTTACAGCATTTTATTCCTAATAACACAGTGAAATTGTTTGGCAGTAATTTCTGATTTGTGGAGTGATTAAAAAAAAAACTCAGGTTTAAAAATTACAATTTTTTCATTTGATTTTTCAGATTTTGAAGAGCCACGCCAGTAGATTTATTCAAGTAAAAGTACATGTACTTATACTTTATATAAGTTACTTTGCACTCCATCCATCTATTTTCTGCTGCTTATCTGGGTCAAGGTCGAGCGCTCCGCGGCCACCTTCTCCCGCTCTTCCAGGGGGACACCGGAGAGACGTAACCTCTGCAGGATGTCCCCTCGGGTTATCCTCCCAGTAGGACCTCGCCTACGAGGAGCCCAGGAGGCGTTCCAGTTCAGCTTTACTTGCTTATTATTTTGAAGATTTTAAAATATAAATCTATTATTATATGATGCTGTATTATTAGAGAAAAGGTCAGGTATTATATAAGTAACTGAAATGATCTCCAGCTGTAACATTAAACTGATATATACATTTATGAATCACTAATATCATGTTTAAGATCCTCCATGAGTACTTTCATAACTTTTGTTCTATTCTTTAACTAAGATTACGACTTTTACTTCAGTAAAGTAATTAAATATTTCTTTCATCACATTTACAAAACAGCTGTTCACCTAAAAACAAACTTCAGCTCTTCTATGAAACCGTCTGTTTGAGGCCAAAACGCTGCATGAGAGTAAAAATTGTGCCCAGTGTTTTCTACACAACTCTCTGAGGCTGACTTCCAGTCGTATCAGCCCCTCGGCTTAGCTCTTGTTCCCTTGTGCGCCAGCCCATTTAAAACACTCGTGTTTGAGCCTGACTTTACTCAGTATGGAGATTCATGCTGTGAAAAGCTTTAAATAGATAATGACTCATTTACATATTTAATCATCAGAAGAAAACTTGTGATGCAAAAACAGATCATCTTAACCGGAAAGGTCTCGTTACAGTTTTTACACCGTTCACCTGAGATTTAAGATAAAATACAAGGGAGGCAAGTGGGAGGCGTAATATGTCCGAGGGAGATGAGACACAGCTCACATTTATTCAATCGATATCAGGGTTCTCACATTCTCAGGGGATGATGACCGAGTTTATCTCATCGTTACTGATGTTTTAGAGATTTAGTCCTGCACACACACATCCTGACTGAATCTTCATGCATTAGAGAGAAAAACTTACCTGTGAAGGACGTGGACTCGCATCAACCCGTGCGTCTCCAGCAGGGAAAGAAGCAGCCGGTCGCTGAACCCTGAGTATTAATGCTCAGTCCTTCTCGCCCATAAACATGCTCAACACGTCAACACGTTTAATGAAACCAGGAGGTCACAGGGCAAGGTCAAAGGCAGCAGGGGTGTCCTAATTTCACTCCCCTGTGCTGGTCCAATCAGCAGCCTTACAGGCAGAATATTGTCTTCACATCAGGCCCCATTTAGGCAGCGTTACCGCAGTGAAACGTCACTACTTTCATTATATATCATGAGTCTGACTCAATGTCAAACACGAACATTTCAGTGCTGCTCAGAGGATCGCCATCCATGCTCCTCCAAGCATCGGGACAGCAGCTTGTCGGATGTGTATGTGCTCGGCCGGGTTGTGTTGCAGAGGGAGTGTGTGTCGCTGCGGGGACGGCGCCGGGCTGCGAGCAGGAAGAACAAAGCTGCTTTCAGACCGGAGGTAGTTTGGATCGTCTGCAGCACAGCTCAGACTAGATTGAGTTACAGCACAGTCACCTCCAAACGTCCTCTCACTGCTCCGCGCGTGTGTGTGTGTGTGTGTGTGTGTTTAGAAACAGTAAATGTAGCAAAAGCAGTGGACAAATATTAACAAAAATATGAACGTACAGACTTTGATGCCTAAATGAAGACTGCATGCTCAACATCAAGGGTGTAATTTTTGGTGGGGGCAGTGGGGGACGTGCCCCTTTGTTATAACTGTCCCCATGCCTAATGAGCTTTTAGCTGCGTATGCTTTTAAACCAGAGTTAACATAAAGAGTATTTCATGGTGTAGTTTTGCTTTGGTCCATCTCTGCTCTCTTTTCTCCAGCCTCCACCTCCTCACTGTTCTTCACGCTGCACAGTGTTAGCTGACTAGCTAGCATTACCCAGGATGCCGTTCTGCAGTGTAATTTTGTAAATATCCTCTTAAAATTAATTAATTTGCTTCCTATCATCAGAACTGTGAGTAGGCTGAGCCTGTAATACAGTTTCCCAGAAGGCTTTTGGTGGCAAAAAGTAATAACAATAATTAGTGATAATAGAAAAATTCATATTATATATGAAATTATACCCACTAGTAGTTGAAATAGTGGAAAAATGCTCTATTGTCTCATTTTGTTCTAATGTATCATACATTCTGACTTCAGTCAGAATGGTAAAGTGTGTCCCTCCTACTCCCTATTGTGAACCCTTATAAGATGTTCAGTTCGGAGTCAGCGGGCCTCACTTTGAGAACCTGCACTTTAAAACAACTAATGGGCCATTAACTACCAGTGTCCTTTCCAACGCCTCCTAATTACTCCGCCAAGAGTGTGAAACTACGTCCAAATCGGTAACAAGCCCTCACTTTAGCATGCAACACAAGACTCAGGCCGCCTCCACACTGGCAGCGACGTGGCGACCAGAAAACATCAAAGACATTCGGCTGGCTGTGACTCAGGTGGTTCAGCGGGTAATCTACTAATCGAAAAGCCCGCGGTTTGATCCCCAGCTCCTCTAGCCTTCACTTATCCTCAGGCAAGATACTGAACTTTGAGTTTATCCCCAATCATCCGTCAGAGTGTGTGTGAATGTAGGCAAAGTGCTGGGGAATAGAAAAGCGCTTGTTTGAATGGACGAATGAGGTTTGTATTCAATTAAATTTAATTTATACAGCGCCAAAGCACAACAACAGTCGCCCCAAGGCGCTTTATATTGTAAGGTAAAGACCCGACAATCAAAAGACCCCCTATGAGCAAGCACTTTGGCGACAGTGGGAAGGAAAAACTCTTTTAACAGAAAGAAACCTCCAGCAGAACATCTGAGGAAGGGCAGGAATACAGAACAAAGACACGCTGTGGAAGAGAGCCAGAGATTAATAAAATGCTCTGATTTCTCAAATTGAGTAGAAAACCGCAGTATAAGTACCAGTCAATTTCAGCTTCAGCTTCAAGGAGGGCGAGTGACCAATCAGAGCACAGGATACCACCGACTGACCTGGCTGTAAATATATTAGAGAGTTACCTAGGCAACCAGAGCCTGGAATGTGTGCACACGACCAGCCATCATCTTCAAAGTGGAGAGCAAAATGCTTAAGGTGTGAATGCAGTGTTATTATTAACCATATAAGGACGCAGCCTGTTTTTGAAACCTTCACTTAGTCCATCTTAATGATTTAAAAGCAGACTGAGGGACACTGTGAGCTCATAGTGTCAGTCACAAGGAGCATCACATCAGCTGACCGACTTTATTCTGAATCTAACGAGACCAGGTGTTTACTGAGGCATCAAGTGAGCAGCGGGGTCACTTTGTTGAAACCAGTGGCGTTGCCTCCTGCTGACCGTTAGAAATCATGCAGGTTCTTCAGAGCTGTAAGCTACATCCGTGTAGCCGACAGTCTATAGCAGCCATTCCCAAAGTCAGGAGTGCTGCAGCCCATTTACAAATCAGAAAATCCCACATGGTCCACCCCAATATTACATCTTCATTCTAAAAATACAAAATACAAGAGAACGTGATGTATTTCCTTGAAAATCTTATTCAAAAAACATCAAACACGCCGCTGGCTATAGATTGCTAATGCTACTCAGTCATATGGAAAGTTACAAGGCCAGTGTGTAACCCACCTGCCACTGGGACACAAACAGCAATACAAGAGCAGTACATTTAAATCATGAAGTCATGAGTAATGAATTATAGGGCAAACTAACGTCCTCCTGTTACTAGCTTTAATTCACTTTTTGGTATAAATGAACATCCATCCATCCATCCATCCATCCATCCATCTTCTCCCGCTTATCCGGGGCCGGGTCGTGGGGGCAGCAGCCTAAGCAGAGAAGCCCAGACATCCCTCTCCCCAGCCA
>VVHJ01052918.1:0-11540 GCA_015107715.1 Tylochromis polylepis
ATCTAATCTGACTGAGCTGGAGCTGTTTTGCAAAGAAGAATGGGCAAGAATTTCAGTCTCTAGATGTGCAAAGCTGGTAGAGACATACCCTAAAAGACTGGCAGCTGTAATTGCAGCAAAAGGTGGTTCTACAAAGTATTGACTCAGGGGGCTGAATAATTACGCACACCCCACTTTTCAGTTATTTATTTGTAAAAAATGTTTGGAATCATGTATGATTTTTCGTTCCACTTCTCACGTGTACACCACTTTGTATTGGTCTTTCATGTGGAATTCCAATAAAATTGATTCATGTTTGTGGCTGTAATGTGACAAAATGTGGAAAAGTTCAAGGGGGCCAAATACTTTTGCAAGCTACTGTACATTGCATGTGCCATTTCCTCCATATAAAATGGTATTCAAGAAGGAAGATTCGTACCTCATATATTTCCATCTGTGTGGACTGAGGAAAAGTCAAGTCTGATAAGATGGAGAAATAAAACAGATCATATAGATCATAAAACAAAGTGATTTGGTCCCTTCTTTATTTAAAACATTTTGTTAATTGTCGGTTTAAATAGCTACTTTTGTGTGTGATGCTGTAGCACTGCTGAAATTTATATCAGCCTGTTTAATAATACAGCCGGCATACCATTTTCCATCTGTGAATCTTTGTCTCGTTCCTGATCACCACCAATTCCAGCCAAAGCTGTGTGGCCCAAAATAGACAGTGCTCATCCCTTGTAGCCTTGAAGATAAAGCAGTGGAGGGCAGCAGAGGAGATAAACCTCCTCTTGTTGCCCTCATCCTTTCCTTTCTTTCTTGAGCCAACCTGTTTTTTCCTTCTTTTTTTTAATTTTACCCCTGCCTGTTACCTTTGCTTATAACTTTAAATCTTGATGACCTCTTCCATTTAGTCTTTTTGTTCTGTTCTTGATTGCAGAACAGATACTAACTCACTGCCTTTTATCAACTTCTCAGATTGTTTCAGTCCGTCTCTGGATTTTAGCATGCTGTTATATTAATTGCCATGATTAACAACTTGTGGTGCAAACACATTTTATGTGCAAATGGTTATTAATGATCATGGAGCGTCAAATATCCATTCGTGGCTAAAGAGAAGAGTTGAGTCAAACTACTTCATACATACGTGACAAAATGAGCATGTACATTTCTACCTTTGTGCCATTATAAACCATTTTAGCCATGAATGTGCACTGATGCTGCCGGCTGTTTGGTTTCAGTACATAACTTTCGCTGCTTGAGTTGGACGCTTTGTCTGGGTGCACAGTGTATAGAACTCAAGGCTGCCTTGAGATGGCAAACATCAGAGGTGTCAGTAGTTCCTCCATCTGAATCCTATTTAGCTGAAATTAACAGTTGGAGCTCAACTCATTCAAATATCATTAGCATCTTTATCAGCATTTGATCAGTTCCAACATATTCATGTGGCATTTAGAGCATTGAAAAATGTTTAGATCTGTTTTTCTGTGGCCAGTGTGTGTAGCTCATTTCTGAAACCAAGTTTCTGCATCACGCCAACAGTTCAGTTCTATGAAGAAATAAAATTTAAAATATATATATATAATTTCTAGATGCCTGTTCCAAGATTTTTAAACCCTTTCAGTATAGCCAAAACTATTTTCTTCAGATAGCTTTTGGTTCATTTCAAATCTGTTGTGATGGTGTACACAACAAAAACTGCACACCATGCTCTGTCCAAATATTTATGGGCCTGCCTGCTAGTGTATGCTATTAGTAGACGCAGCCATGTAGAGTTCAGACTCCTAGCCAGAATTTATTCTGGACAGCAAGAAAAATAATAATAATACTAAATAAATAAAATTTAATCCAAACCACATTTGGAGGTCATCTGAAATGCAATTCTAAGGCTGTTTCTTGGCCTGTATCCTTTAACCACTAAAATCAGATTTCAGTGTGTCTTTTTTATCACTCTCAATGAGACATGCAATAGCAATGTTAAACGTAGATTTTTTTAAAGTCCTGAGCAGAGTCTAAGATGCTTCTAGTAGAGGACTATGTAAAAAAATATGGAGAATCATACGAAAAGCTTGTTTGGAAGAACTGAAAATGATTTACTGAGGCAGAGGATTCAATTAATAACCTATCTGGTGATAAGACTCCACTGAACCATCATAGTGGAAAAGAGTCCCAGCAATGACAGGGATTAGGATATGGTTTTGGCAGTCTACGTAGATGCTGGTAGTTGTGAAGATGAAGGCTGAGGGTGAGGCAGTGATGGGGAGGAAGAGGTGGGTCACACGAATTGTCTGAAAGCAGAATGAAAGAAGAGCTCTGAGATTTAAAGCACACAAAAAGAGGCTGATTGGGTCATAGAAGCCAGGCAAGAAAATGACTGGACAGAGTAATAATGTCAGTATTGAGTTTCACAGTGTGGGAAAGAGGAAATGATTCAATCTTCCATTTCAGATACAGTATTCACTTCAGTTCAGAGAATGTTATGTAAAAAATAGACAGATGACTGATTACAGATTTTCCTTATAGAACTATTTCAGTTAAAAAACAAACAAACAAAAAGATTAAAATATACTATTCACAATAACCTGCAGGTACATGTCCTTGAGGCAGCCCTGGTTTTTGATCAAGTGGCTGTAGTCTTTACAAAAGCTGTGTGCTTGTATTTTCCAAATGAAGGTGTGGACTGTTTTGCAGAATGATTGGCTGTTAGCAACATACTGGTGAAGAGACTTATCTGGACAAAGGTTTTCTGAAATATTCTGAAACATTTTCTTGCTCTTCCATAGTCTTTTACATGGCAAAAAGGCAGGCTGTAACTAAAAATGATATTGATTTGTTTGAAAACTGTTTGTTCTGCTGAGTAAGGCTCATCTGTTCCATCACCACCATCTGTGGGGGTATATGGCATGGAGAGTACCAAGTGAGCCTTGGTGATGTGTCTAAGGCACGTGAACAGCTTGTGCATGATCAAAAACTAGATCCTGAGTCGCCAACTCTTTTCATATTGCAGTACCGGCAGAGGACAGCAAGTCCCTGACTTTGGATTATTTTGTGAAAAATAATGATAGTTTATTATTGTAACACATGACATGACTTACAATATTTGGAAAGCCTATTTAAACAGTAAATATGCGAGACCTTTTACCCCATCACTGGCTAATTATTTATTATATTGGTCCACTCCCATGTAACAGCAGGTCATTGTAAATAATGTTTTTCATCTTGATTTAGTGAAGCTGCACTGCCTACAGTACGAGTGGCTTTGTAACCCTTCCCAGCCTGATAGATGTCAATGAATTTGTTTCTCAGCTTCTTCTTCAGCTCATATCATGATGTGCTGCTTTTATTTATTTATTTCTTGGAGGGGCCTCAGAAAGAGGTGACAGTAAAAGGTCTTGCACCTGCAGGCAGCAAACTGCCATATGTAATAACATCTACAAGTTGAGACATCCATCAATTAATATTGGTGCAATGGATCATTAGCCCCTCCTCCCATTTTTATTATTTATTTAGTTATTGATTGTGTGTGTGTGTGTGTGTGTGTGTGTGTGTGTGTGTGTGTGTGTGTGTGCGTGTGCATGCATGGCCATGCCGTTATGTACATTTGTGAAGATATGTAGGTGATCTTCCTAATATTCACACCCCTAAAAGGCCAGCAAAATGCACCACGATGAGATTCAAAAACCAAACATTTAACCAAGGATGAATACACAAGCACACACAACACCAGACAGTGTGGTAAACTCTGCTGTGAGGAGACATCCACTCCCATCAAAATCACCCAAATCTCCAGAGTTCAAACATCCTAACAAAGATCGCTGATGAAGATATTATATCAATCCTACTGAATCGACCATCCTTATTCAAAGCATTTTTTTTTTATAAAAATTAAGGAAACACAAATTTTATAAAGTGTACATGAAAATATAAGCATATACATATAAGTAGAAGTTACTAATCTTGAGCAAAATCCATATATTTATCACAATGACATTATATTACATAAACTGGGTCAGTTTCCCACCATCAAGATTAAGACAACAAAACAAGAGTAATTTCCATATTTTTATATTGTTGATTCTGTCTTTTCCACTCCAAAACACTAGAGGGCAGTAGTGCTCTGTCATAGAGGTTTTCTTAGTCAGCGGAGTTACGTTTTGAACAATCATGCATTGTATGGTATTGCACATTTTATTTCCAAATTCCGGCAAGGAAAAAATGAAACTAGTTAAAATTCTCACTCTATTTGGGGCCATGGCAACCAAAGTAACAACTTTTACTGCTTTTAAATAATCACATTTTTTTTTCATAAGATAGCAAAGAAACCAGCCTCACATTCTTCCAGGTAAGGTTCTTTACTTTCAAGTGTAAAATGCTTATACTTGTAGCTAAAAGCCTTATAATTGTTTGTGGGTTTTTTTTGTTTGTTTGTTTGTTTTTGTTTAAATCTGAGATGAGGATCTTTCCACAAGCATTTTCTTCTCTTTTTTTAAAACTCATCTCAGGTTTTCTCTTGACACTTTCATGTCCCCTAATATAATGCCTGCTCTTCCATCCTCTGTGACCATATCAGAAAATGTAAATCAGTCAGCAGTTGTCAATAGTGAATCAGGTGTCAACATAGAGAGGTGGCATCATGCCGTGTGGGTGGATGTTGAAGCAGGATGTGGTAAAGGGGGCCTAGTGTCAGCAATGTCAGGTTCAGCTTCCTGTGGCCTAATCACTTCAGCATGGGGGCTCAGAGGAGATTGGGTAGACCCCGTTCTCCTCTGCAGGACCGCAGTCCAAAGCCTCACCTTGTTTGGCTCCCGACAACACCCAAGTAATCATGGGCGAGGAAAAACCTTGTGCCCCCACCTACTTCTCAAGCTCTGAGGCCATAAATATTTAGGATTGGCTGTAAGTAGTAAGAGAAGGTAGGGGATCACAGGAGGGAGAGAAAGATGTTAGAGAAGGGGAAAGAAGGGCATAGAGATGAAGGGAGGGATGTTGTGCTGGGGTGATTTCACAGTCTAACTATTATAACCCGAGGAAAGGAAATCTAGACTGCTGGGATGCATAAGTGGAGCAGAGGAGACAGAAAAGGAGAGACGAGGAAAGGAGCGGGAAATGTAAAAAAAAAAAATACTGAAAGGAGGTAAAGAGAGGAAAAAGAGGAAGTCAATTTGAAATTTGTCAACCACATAGAAAAGGAAAATGTAAGAGAAATGAGAGGGAATATACAATCGAAATGACCAGGATGTGAGAGCAGCTCTCAGAAGTGTGACATGCAGGAAAGTAGGTTGAATCTAGAGAGAAAATGAATGACTGGAAGGCAGGTACACGGCTAGAGGAGTTAAGGCTGAGAAGTTGTGTTGGCTTGATATGAAACCGAGACTTGAAGTATGAAATCCTTGAGCCTCGAATGGCTCAGCTGGCTCCCACACTGTTGTTCTACTTTCATTTATGGCTCAAAATGACGGCTTGGAGAGACCTAAAACAGTCTCACAGCCACTGTATGATCTCCATGTAGTAACGGCTCAGTGCCTTTCCGCCGTTCTCATTTTCTCTGCTGTAATAGCATTTCTAGGCGGTAGCTTAAACTTGTCACTAAAATGGTCACAAAGGTTTAAAAAAAATAGGGAAAACAGAAAGAAGAGGAGGAATGTCTTCTCTTTGGATCTCAACTGCTCAAGATGAGTACAGGACTTAAGCAGGGATGATACTTTGCATGTTGTACTTAAGTACAAGCGCCTTTAAATTACAAAATTTGAGTTAATGTCTACCACAATTCATATCACTGAAAACCAACAAGAATTTGTCCTCAAACAAAACAGGCCGGCTACTGATCCTGAGCTCAGTACACCTATAGGTTGTGTATATGCAGTTTAATAAAGTAGAAGTTGCTGTTTTATATTTTTTTTAAATGATATATACATTATTCTATTACAAAACTTAGAGGAAGCACATCCATAGAAAAGTGGATCAAATTTTGAACCTTTTGTTTTTATTTGCTCAAGCACTAAATCAGTGCATCATTATGCATTATGCTTTCTTGTGCAGACAAAGGGAGAAGCTGGCAGATATTACACCATGAGGAAATTAGCTGAATACTTTGGAGACTGTTCAGACACAGGCTGATGCTATGTGAGCTCTGTGGGGAAGCGCCCATCAGTCGTCCCAAAGTCATCTCTCCGCTGAAGCAGAGAATCACAGATCTGTTGTCCTACTGAGCTTTCCAAAGTTGTGAAAACATGGAGAAAATGTGGGCTAAAAATAAATAAATAAAAAAAATAAAAAAACTCCGGACAAAAAGCTAAAAAGTTCACTTTTACGCTAAACTTTGTCACTGGTGCCATCACAGGTAATTAGTGCATGCTGCTATAAGATGCAAAGTTTTGGTTGTCCATCTGCTGCAGAAAATTGCTCCTGAGATTCTCTGAATAGTCTTACATGGACAAGTAATTGACATCATGCAGACTCTGTACTAAAGACAGTAGGGATACTTGATCCAGGTGCATCAAACAGATTTCATTTTCACATTCACCTCAGTTAGGCGTCTCATTAATCTGGAGTTATTTTTTTGTCTTAGTGGCATAAATAACTCAGATTTTGACTCACTTTAGCTGGGCTTTTGTTCTTAATAAATCCTAAGGGAAAATCCTGGCACTTTAGCCGATGCTCCACTGTAGTCACTGTCTGTTTGGTGTAGAGCAGGTAGTGCAAAGTAGATTATTAGACGTTTTTCACAGACTGAAAATTCCGGGGAAAAAAATCTGAAAAACTTCAATGAGCCTGCTGAGGACACAGTGGGGAAATGGCTCTTATACAGCGAAGAGAATATAACTACACACCTCTATTCAGGTAATCAGGTTTACATGGTTTAATATTTAAGTTCTTCATCTTCAGTGTTCTCGCCTTTGTAAACTGAATTCTAAGAATGAAGGCGGCAGTTCTGTTCAGGCTTCAGCACAGAAAAGCTGATTGTAATTGAAGTTCACAGTTTCTGTTATAAAGGCACTGAGATGCTCCGAGTCACTTCCACTCATCAGCTTACTGTGGATATAATGAGAGACGAAGGGAAAACATCTGAGAGGACTGCATCTAGACCAGCGGCTGTGGAACAAACACCCTCACTTTCAGAAAAATGAAGAAGGCAGACAGATGCCAAAAGAAGCTGAGCTTAAATCAGTGCAATTTCCTCCCTTCATGTCTCTGGCCAGAAGGACCTTTGAGAGTTTTCTACCTCTTTTCCTTTTTTTTCTTTTTTTTGTTTTTTTTTGAAAAAGAAAAAAAAAGCCCGCTTTGAGATATACTGTAAATCACAATGCACAGGGAGGGGCTGAGCTAGTAAGAGAAAAGGGAGGCCTGTGGAAACACATTTATTATTTTCCTGCCAGTGTGCGTCTGCTTATGTTTTTCTTAGATCAAGACACAGTCCTAAAAAATCTGGTGCATTTCCTTCACTTCAGGAAGCACTTTCATAACTTCAAATATAATAATTTCCTTTTTGGAAAGACGCAGAGGATTATCCATGTGTATTTGGATTTCATTTATCCGTTTTCTTACCCTGAAAGAAAAGGATTGAAGAAAAAAGGGGGAGCTCACATACAGTTAATGGTTGGACCTCTGGCCTCTGATCCTAAATGGGTTTTGATAGGTGTGGTGAATTCAGTTTCAGCTCAGGGATTATGATTTACCGCCTCTCTGGTTTGGCTCCAGGAAAGCAGCACTCACATCCTCTGCCTATTTTCCTGTTTGTTTTGCCTCCCCTTGATGGCAGAAATAGTGAATATAAATGGAATGCCGAAGAAATCCCTCCCTTCTCTGACATATGGCACTATAAAGAAGAAAGACTGGATTTTATTTGAAATGGAAGCACAATCCATTTCAAATACACTAAAGTGCATTGATGAAAATATAAAAGATTTGTATGGCATGCCAACACTCAGAGAGTTGAACACTGAAGTGTCCTTAAGATTATTCGTGTTTCTCTACCAGAAGTGCTAGAAATGTTGGAACAAGGCTGGCTGGTAAAGAAGCTTTCTTTTATCATATGGATTATTTTAATTCTACATAGCAAGCTCAAATGTTTTATTTTTTTTCAGTTAATAACTTTGTAGCTTTTGTGTTTGTTCATTACCAGATTTGGACTCCACTTTTAGCATAATCTATAGTCCTCATATTTGCCCCTCATGCACCTGCTTACCCTTCAGACCCTGTCAGAAGAATCGGCTACCAAGTGAATTAATGACACCATGTGTTTGAAGCACTGATGTGTTTTTTATTTAAATACAGAAATAAACCTACCAAAGCCACAAAAATAATCCATATTTATAATTATTATGATTTCCCTTACTTCAATACTGACACAAAGCCTCTTGTTTACAGGGAATTGTGTTTTTAGGAGATTAGTTTTAGTTCGGAATCTTCTCAGTTTTGAAGCAGAGCCAAAATATGTGCAACAAGAATAACTTTGGCCCATCCATCCAAGACGTCTTGAATTACAGTGTTCACTTATCATGCCCCCCACCACCCCATACTTTCTCACATTTGAGGCTTCCCCCCATAATCTCTGTAGCTGGCCAACTGTTTATGCAGTTTTGTATCAACAAACCAAGAGAGTGTTTTTATTTTCATGCGTTCGACTGAGGTCAGATACTTTTTGAGAATAATAGCAGAGTGAAATGAAAGGGCTCCTTTTATGAATAGAGGCATTACATCAGCTTATGCATCAGTAGCATTTGGCTGTTGTGAAACAAACGTTTGAGATAGAATAAGGTGAGAGAAGATCTGAATGCACAACGCTGGAGGCAGAATGGAGAAAGGACAAATTTACTTACAAAAGTGCAAAACCAGGGACGGTGAATAAAAACACAGGGAACAGGACAAACAACCCTGGAAATGTATGTGGTGTATATTCAATTCAATTCAATGCTATTTATATAGCGCCAAATCACAACAACAGTTGCCTCAATGTAATTTACACTGGAAAGACCCTACAATAATACAAAGAAAACAGAGAAAACTCCAACAGTCATATGACCCCCTACGACCAAGTGCATTTGCAACAGTGGGACAGAAAAACTAACTTTTAACAATATATACATATGCTGGCTGGCAGGCAGGGCATGTACTTGGTTTCCACTGACACGCTGCTATTTTCTGAACCAGCCCACATTTGGACAAAGTGCAGTGACAAATTTTCATGCTCAAATATACTGGACCTAGACCCACTAGGTTATAAGTTATAAGCTTATAAGTTACTTTTAATTTAAAGAGCACCAATAGCTCATTCAAATTATATATGACTATTTATTTATTTGTGTCCATCTCCTCCACCATCACTGCCCTCTTTCCTACCTAATTTCCACCTCATCCTCCTTTTCTGTGCCTTAAGATTCATCTCCTGAACTGAGGACAGGGCTCACGCAAATATGTGTAACATTATGCCAGCTAATGTTAGGCTCCAAAATCACACTTTCTCTCTGATAAACACTTTTTTTTCATTCTCACATGATATAAGAGTTTATTCATTTTAAGTGTCCGAGTCCAATAATGTTAGATCCACCTCAAAGATGGTTTCACTAATTTAACTAACAGTGGCTAACAGCAACTAACTACCAGTGGCAAAAATAACAGCACTTACAGACAGAAACATACAAGATACCCTTAACAACTCACCTCAGTATCACTATCATTGGACAGAAGTGAGCTTCACTGACTTGTATCAGTCTCTTTTCACAAAGTTTTACAGCTTCCTCCAGAGTAAATACACATGGACACCCTGCATATTGACAGTTGAGATTAAGAATGGACTGACAGCCTACTACAATCACTACAGATAAAAGGTGGCCAGGGTTGTTTGTCCCGCCTCAGCCACCGTACCTAAGATTATGCACTTGAATTGGGAGCGGGAAGAAATCAGAATTCAGCTGATTGCAATCCACTGACATCTAGCGGTAAGATTTTACACATTTTTACTTTAAAGAAATCAATATTCAGTGCTAAAACCATTAAATACACCTGCTAGAGTTTCCATTTAGTTCCTGCAATATTTTTGCTTTTCTATGAAAAAATGCTGGTATTTCTGAAGCACAAGGCTATACTTTCAACACTTAGCAGGTACACAAAACAATAACTGGAATTTCTGAGTTTATCTTGCAAGTTTGTCTTGATCCCGGAGACATTTTCTCTCTAATAACACACTTATTTCCTCGCCATTCTCCCCACAGAGAAAACTTGATGAGAAATAAGTCGAGTGTAGTATTACAGCCTCATCTAATGGAAACATTATCGGGATGTGATACAGCAGAAACAGCAGCATTCAGCAGCATTTCCAAGAATCCCTTTCAAAGCTCAGTTTACTCCTAATCTAGAGATAATCCTTGTCAGTCAAGAGACACACCATTCACTGAATGAGAGTATGACCAGTCATTGTTAATTTTTACAGCTTCATCGTCTGTTTATTGCAGAGGTCAGGAGAATATTGTGACAATGATGAATGAAAAAATTACAACTGAAGTCATATATCACTAAGTTGCTTTGGTTTGCCAGCTAAAATAATGACTCATGGTACCAAGGCTAAACAAATATAAACGCCTCCTAAAGGTTGCGTGCCAGACATGCTGTTTTCGGTAATAATTCTCATGGAAAATATTTAACAGGAAGTTATTGTATAATGGTAAAACTGTCAACCAGCTCTTCTTCCCTGCTTCTTGTGTCTCCTTAAAAACATTTCAAGCAAGCATAGCATTACTGTAGACTGGATATTTATATATGCTGCATATTTGTAAATCATCCTAGCTGGAATGAGAGAGGCTGACAGAATGAAACAAGACTGCAGAAAGGTGGGGGATTGTGATTTTGAAAGTGTTTGTGTGGACGTGGACAGGATGTGAACAAAGTTCCCCACAGTGTGTTTATGTGCATGTGCTTGCCTCCATGTCTGACTGTAAATCAGACATGGAGTGATGGCAAATTGTGCAAATTCTTCAATGGCATGTCAGGACTACGGGTCCAGTATGTTTCATCCTATACAACTTTAAAACTGTATAAAATTTAAACATCTGCTTCAACTGAATTTGAAAGCTCACCATTGGAGGTTATGGTTTTATGCTTCTCTATTCTTTATACCTACATGAAACAATCAAACAGAGAGAAATCCCCTCCTAAAGAGGAGGGGAAAAATGCCAGCTTTGTGCGCTAGCAAATGCTACAGCTGATTAGATTAGATCATTAGCAACACATCCTATACTTTTTAGGAACTCCAAAGCAGTGCGATATTATAATTCAATTCAATTCAATTTTATTTATATAGCGTCAAATCACAACAATAGTCGCCTCAAGGCGCTTAATATTTGTACAGTAGATCGTACAATAATAGATACAGAGAAAACCCAACAATCATATGACCCCCTATGAGCAAGCACTTTGGCGACAGTGGGAAGGAAAAACTCCCTTTTAACAGGAAGAAACCTCCGGCAGAACCAGGCTCAGGGAGGGGTGGCCATCTGCTGTGACCGGTTGGGGTGAGAGAAAGAAAACAGGATAAAGACATGCTGTGGAAGAGAGACAGAGAT
>VVHJ01052920.1:0-11015 GCA_015107715.1 Tylochromis polylepis
TTACAGCGCTTACTATTCCTGTCAATCAAATGTGAGACGGACTTACGATTGGAGAGTCAACACTCAGATGACTCCCCACCCCACACACACACATCCCTTTTTATTTTAGCAGTTGAGTTGGGTCTTTGCTGCTGCCTCCGCCGTTCTTTGCCTTTCTCACCAGTATCTCATAACGGAGCATTTTGGGGCGTAAATTCGGACTTCATTAGGTCAGCAACAGTGAGTATTTAATTTTTTCCTGGCAAATATACAGTTACTGGTTGATTGCTTAAATGACACGTTGTGGGTTCGTTTAGGCTTTTCTGGAACTAGTGTGACATTTTTTTTTTTTAATGAAAGGAGTGGCCGTTGTAGTCAGCTAGTTCTTTTGCTAACTCGCTAGCTAGGTGCAGCAGACAGCTTTGTGGCGGGTTCAATTGTGAGACGGGCTTGCCAGTAGAGCACCTACTTCCGATGCTCGCAGCCCAACCGCAGCTTTGAAAGAACCGCATTATCGAGATAAAGTTCCGTTACTGTTAACACTACAGACTCCTTATGGTTTTGGGTAGGAAATTGTCTGTACGTTAAAGCGATTTAACGCGTTCAGTTTGCAAAAACTGTGCTATTTTAAACCCGTTTTTACACCCCGTGATGATTATCGTTGGGGTATCTTGCCCTTCAGCTGCATATTGATATATCCCCTCGTACTAATTGTTAACGTCTTTTCGCAGCTTTTGGGGATTGCCACCGTCCATCCCATCCTACGGCCATTCTAAAGCGTAACAGTCCTCGACTGTCACTCACCCTCCCGGGATTTCTCATTTCTCGCTTCCAATAAATATATAAACTATGGCTAGAACGGATCTTATCCAGAAAGCCAAGCTGGCAGAGCAGGCTGAGCGCTACGACGACATGGCAGAATGTATGAAGGCTGTTACAGAGATGGGAGAGGAGCTGTCAAACGAGGAGAGGAACCTGCTGTCCGTCGCCTACAAAAACGTGGTTGGGGCGAGGCGGTCCTCATGGAGGGTGATATCCAGCATCGGACTGAAGACCGAGGGTTGCGAAAAGAAGCAGCAGATGGTCAAAGAATATCGCGAGAAAGTGGAATCAGAACTGGATGAAATCTGCAAGTGTGTTTTGGTAAAGTATATATATTTTTTAAATTGTACTTATTTTTTTTAAAACCGCGCAGCATAGCCCATGTTGCTTATATGTGAGATGGAGACCACCCTTCTGGAATATGTACTCTAGAAGCTAAGCTGTAATGTTTTACTGCTGACTAAATTATAATTATTGTAGCCAGCTTCAGTCAGTGGTGACTAAAACTGCAGTGTTTCTTTTTTTAGAATCTACTTTTGCTCTTGAGGGGAGTGGCAAATGTTTGATGTGTTTTATTGCAAGGAGAGGTTTCTACAAGTTTTTTTTAATTTATTTTTTTTTAAAGAATGCACTTAATTTTAAGTCTATTTGCTTAATTTAAAGGGTAAACCATGCATTTGTTGTTTTACAGGAGATCTATATATTGCACACACACTTTAATTTTGCTGACAAATTTGTGCCCAATTTGTAGTGAATAATTTAGTCTCTGTTCTTTCCTGTAAGTTGTCCTGTAAATATGGACTCTAAAACCAGTGAGGACAAGGAAGTATTATGTTGTCCTCCCACTGTTCCTGCCTTTTGGGAATCTGGATTTCAAACAATGGCCTTAAACTTGTGAGGGTGTGCTATAACTGAGGAAAGGTCAGATTAGCTGTACCAGCAACGTGTGTCTAAATGGGTGAAGGCTTAATCCAGGAAATGCACTGAATGTATGCTGTAGATGATAGTCAGTCTAGTCTATTGTTGTTGTTATTATTATTATTATTATTATTATTACATGCAGATATGCCTCACCCTTCCTCAAGTCCAGCTTGTATAGATGGGTTAAAAAACGTCATCCTCTGTTGTGCAGATCCACCTATTAAAACCAGTCCAACTAAATGCATTCTCAGACTTTGCTTGCTGTATTTCAAGGCTTATCATTACAGAATTGCTTGAGAAGCTTTACTATTTAATCTAATGCTACATCACAGATTGGTCCTTTACATTGTTTCTAGCTGGCCTTGATAATGCATTAGAGGGGAATTAGGTGAAAGCTTAGCTATAAGATTGAAATAATTTTCCTGAGCGGATGCCTTTTTAAATGTGGTGCAAAGCTGCAGGAGGCATTCATTTTCCACCATCTTCCATGCGTTTTCATGAGGATGTGCGCTTGCATGGCAGTGACTCAGCTTTCAGCTTTCTCCGTTACTGAGTCTTGACTGAGGGTCTGTCAGCAGAGAAGGGCGTGTCAGTGCTCATGCCTTAACTTGTCTGCAGAAGCCTTACAAGTTAGTAATGCATGCACAAAGAAGAGCAGAGACGGCAATAGACGAGTAAGCTGCTTATGTGCCGCCTTACTTGATTTCCTGCACAGTGACAAGTGCCAGACTTTTCACTGTGCAGACAGCAGAGGTTTGGAGATGTTTTGTTCCTGTTTTCACACATGTATATTTAGAGCTTTAAAACACAACTATAGGCTTGTCAGCTGAGCAGATGCAGGCTATTGAAAAGTTTTAAACGCTAAATTGTACACAGTCAAAAAAAATTGAAGCCTTCAGCAGACCTCTTGATTTCCACCATGGGCATCTTTGATATTCTAGTGGTAGGACACAGACACATGGCATTATTTTGCCTGATTATAACCTTTGATAAGTAACGAGTAAAGCAAACACCCTGCAGCTAATAGTGAATTGATAAGGGATCCGCCCATAATCTGAAAGCACATCAATTCCCATTAAAAATGTGAAGGCACTTGTACAGTTGGGATTAAATGCAACAACCCCTTGCTGTCTGTGTGTGTGAGCACTGGTGACTGAAAGCTGAGGGGGAAATGTACTCCTTCTTGTCTATTGTGGAGAATATGCAATGAAAGAGGAATGTTTAGCACTTGAGTGTGTGTTTCAGCTGAGCTTGTCTTGTGTTTGTAAATGGCAGGAGAGCGGTGTCTGGACTATTTGTTTGAAAATGGTTTAAATTTTGAAACTGAAGTTGTTGGTAAAACTGATGTTTGTCTGCAGAGTATCAAGCTTTTCATCTAGTCAAACAGTTAATCTGCACTTGCAATCAGTTAATCCATGTGAGTTTCACTGACAGATTAGCCAAAGTAATCCTCTATGCATATCCAGTCAAAGATGAATGACTTGGCCTAGCTTAATCATGGGATGTAATTTGCTTTTTTTTTGTTTTGTTTTTTTGCTGCTCTTAGAGGGATGTATGTGTGTGTTTTCCTCCATTTCTTTATATTTTGCTACCATTTACTACTTTCGTATAAGATCCTTTATCACAAAGTTGGAGAAAATACTGTTAGGTGACCAAAATGCAACAGTTGATAATAATATAACTTGGAAATAGAAGGTAGTAGCTAAATGCAATATTTGCACAAAGCAAGGAAATTGGTAAATGGAAAAATATGCAAATACAAATTTAAAACTAATAGATTAAAAAGCTACAAATAATTAAGGTGTTAAGTAAAATGTAAGCAAAATGGCTAGATGTGGTAGAAAAGACTTTCTACATTGGTCTTTGTTGCAGATAAAGGATGGTTAAAAAGGAGTCATTTATGTCTTAAGTAACTAGTTATTTACTCAAAACTGCAAAAAGTAGTTTGTAAGTACACATTAGTTTCTAAAGCTTAATCTTTAGTTGTAAAAACATGTTATTGCTCTGTGCAAGTAGTAAGTTCAAAAACTTTGGCTTGGGGTTGGTTTAATTTGTTTTTTTTTATTTAATTAATTTAATTTTTAAATAAACTAATTAGCAAGGAGAAGGTAGCTGTAAACCAGCCATGGAGCATCTGGGCTCACATTCCCTTCTCTCTCAAACTTTATTCAGTTTCAGGCAGATTCTGAACTTGCCAGCTAGAGATGGGCTGCATTTGGTTTTTATTTTCTAAATGAGTATGCACATGGAGCAAGTTTGGCTCTTTTCTGAACTGTGTGGTTTCAAGTAGTAATTATGGGAATGATGCAATGCAGCCAGAGCTTGTATGTTTCCCTAGACTTTGCTCATGGAATTTCTGTGGGGATTGCGGCACATGAAAAAAATCAAATTTTATACTGGTTAAAATGTTATACCTCTCAACACTAGTCTGGATGGAGTCAGTTTGTTTAGGCATCACATACAGGTGGAGAAATGATCAGCTTGTAGTTTCTGTTGTTACCCCAGTATGTTATGTATAGCCCACACAAATAGTTAACTTAATTATGTTAACGTGGGTTTTTAATTTATTTTTATTAAAAGAAATAAACGTTGGACTCCTAATTGTATATCTAAACTATAGCTGATATGGTTATGGTTTCATCTAAACTGTTCAATTCAGAAGGGGTGGATTTAATTAGTTTGCTTAGTTATCTATGCAAAGATGCTCATTGTTATAGTCTTTAGAGTATGTGTTAAAATGGACCATTAAAGAGGCTTAATCCATCTACTATTTTAAACAGTATCTGTAATGGGAGTATTGTGTAAAATATCTGAGGAAATCTCTAGCCTATAAGCAATGCCCAGGCTGTTTCAAAATGGCAGTAACGGCAGTGTCAGCAATAAGACGTGAAACCATGCGGCACAGTCCTTGCACAAAATGTAAGTATCTGGGGCAGAAGACAGCTGGGGACACACCAGAGGCCTGGCCTGGTTCTGTGCAATTTGGAGCAACTTCAGCTGAAATTACCACAAAATAAAATGATCCTTCAAAATGACAGTGTGAGCATATGCACTTGACTCCTGATGGATGCAGAATGGACTCATAAAGAGCAAAGGGAGGAGAGCTTTCTTATGGATGTAGGCCAGCATGACAGTTGGATGAACTATCGCTCATCCAGTGGTGTTGAATGTTGCGGTCCTCATACCTTTTAACTTGGGCCTCAATAAATGATATTCATACTTAAGTTTTGCCATTCAGTATTTGGTCTGAAAACTTGAAATTGATCTCACATTTATCTTCACAGAAACTGCTGGATGACCATCTAATTAAAAATGCTTCAAATTCAGAGAGCAAAGTCTTCTATCTAAAGATGAAGGGTGACTACTATAGATACCTTGCTGAAGTTGCCAGTGGAGAGAACAAAACAAGTGAGTTGACATCAGTACTACAGTTATTTTATTTTCACACTAGCATTTGTAAGTTTTCATTTAAGTTTACAGTTTTGCCTCCTGCTGACAGTAGAGTGTAGTCTTTAAGTTGAACAATTTCTGTTCAATGGATTTGTATGGCAACCTTGATAATTATATAAATGATTAATTTTTTTCCTTTAGATACCATTGAAAGCTCACAGCAAGCATACCAGGAAGCATTTGACATCAGCAAGGCTGAAATGGAACCCACACATCCCATTCGTTTGGGCTTGGCACTTAACTTCTCGGTCTTCTTCTATGAGATCCTCAACTCTCCAGAAAAAGCCTGTGAATTGGCCAAACAGGTACAGACCTTAATAGTAATCTGACAACTAACTGATGTCTTAAGTTGTAAACAGCCAAAAGTGGAGCTGTTTTAAGTGTTAATGTTTATCTTTGCACTTGCAGGCATTTGATGATGCTATTGCAGAGCTCGACAATCTACAGGAGGAGTCCTACAAAGACAGCACTCTTATCATGCAGCTCCTCAGAGATAACCTGACAGTAAGTGCTTTACTCTTATGGCATAGAACGATTTTCACTGAACTGAATGCATCATGGTTGCTTCAGTGTCATGAACCTGATGTTCAGCCATACCTAGAATATTGCTGGGCAGTGTGTTGAATTTGTAATTCAAGTTTCAAGCAAGAAGAAAGCCTTTTTTTTTTCTTTTTTTTTTGTATCACTGTGGTTGTTGGTCTTTGATTTTGGTGCTGAAATGACACTTTGAAACCACAAAACTGATGTGTCAAACACTAAGTCACATTAAGGCAAGGTAAGTTGTTGACACTGGTCAAGCCTCCTACTACTCCTACAGTAGGAGCAGCCTGCTTGTTTTCAGTACAGGAGACCTCTCATATATATATATATAGAGAGAGATCGATCCTTTAGGCATTCATTGAGTTTAGATGGCCACACAAATGTAGAAATATCAGTTTAGGAAAAAAGTTACAAACATTTCCTTTAGAAGAAAATAAATAAAATATGATTGACCAAGTATGATAATGACTATTAAGGATGTCTTGAAGCAGGTCACTCAGTTTGCAGTTTCAGTGGTAACCTAGACTGTTAATTTGCATTGAGATACCCATACAATTGAGCTTTGCTTGGGCAGCTGCCATATTGTATTTTTTTTTTTTCTTCCAGTGTCCCATCCCACTGTATGATAAAACATTAAAATTTAAGACTTTTTTTTCTTCTAACAAACCTTAAAAAAAAAATCAATCCCTAGCCACAAATATTTAAATCCATTGCTTGTTGTCCCTAGTGACAAATCTGCAGTGTACAGATCCTTTTCAATGAAAGATGCAAGCATAAGCATGAATCAGCTATTTTTGCACAGGCACAGACTTCCTGTGGTTATCCAGCCAGTCTGTGTGCTGAGAGGAAGAAGGCTTTCTGTCACTTGACAAGTAAATGTAGCAAAGGCCATAGCATGACTTGTTGTCTTTGGCGTATGCATATTGTGTGACATTGCAGTTATAAAGTCACGATTACTTTTAATTGACTTAAAAGAAACATGTCATTCTTCAAAACCGTATCCCTTCGTGGTAAAATGGCTGAGACTGTCATGTTGCATGTTTGGATAAGTGTTGGACACCACCCCACCCAGTCATTTAGAAATGCATTTTAAACAGTTGTCCAGCACTTTGTTTTTACACCAGAGACAAAGATGGTTGGGGGATAACCTATAACCTTGGTTAATTTGGGCCAAAGTGCAGCCCCTCAGCTCTTCTGTGTGAAACATGCCATTTGAGCTGCTTTCCCTGTTCCTTTTAAGATAAATTTCAGAAGAATGTTAAGCAATACTCATTGTTGCAATGTGTGTATATGTGAAAGAAAACAATTTTGTCTCTTAACAATCATGTGTCAGTAATGTCCAAGGAAGCAAATAAACAAACTGTCCAAACAGGGTTTTTTTTACAAACTTCTGATAGTGTCCCTGTGATTTAGTGTGTACAATACAGTAAATTTTCATTAAATGGATCATAATCAGTGAATGAATCTGAACTTTTGCCTGTGTCTTAAACAATGTCTTTCTCTCCCATAGTTATGGACATCAGACAACGCCACTGAAGAGGGAGAGGGAGAAGAGGGCTCCAAGCCATCGAATTAAGAAGCCCAAGCCCATGCTGCTGGGGTTGACTCCAAAAAACAAAAGGAAAAAAACAACTTTTTATACATCCTTCATTCCTTAAAATGCTCCACTTAAACATTCTACCATGAAAACATATTGCTGAAAACGGTTGTGTAATAATGGGGGGGAAAAAAGAAACGACAACAAACACACACTTGATTTGGGCACGAGGGAGAACCCTCCATTCCTTTACTTTGTGGTGGTCTCAGCCATCCCCTTTGTGTGCAGTTTACCGTGATTGCTAGCTCAACATGATATCAGATTCCCTACCTCAATTAAGAGGCAAAACAACTGGAAAGCTAAACTTCATAAAATGTTTGGATTTTGTTCCAATAACAAATATTACACACGTACTAATTTCTTGTATATCTTACTGTAGTACACCTGTCTCTACACAGCAGCACAGGTTTAACTTCAAGTATAAGTTTTATACTGCAGGGAAATCCAGTGCAATTTACATGCTGGTTGGTTAAACCCTCATTTTGTCCTGGTTCTGATGAAGCATGTATACCTAGAGGGTAATGGTGGGCCTTGTGTGATCAAATTCAGGGACAGTAGACATGCTTGTCTCTTGAGCCTTGTGATGTTGATACACTTCCTGAACATCATAGGAGGAGTTAATGTGCATCACCTCCTTTAAACCTCTCTGGTGTGGCGAGTCTGAGAACGGCGCTCAGAGGCAGCCAGCTTGTGGGTGCCAAGGCCTCTGATGTCCACTCACTAGACCCCGATGGACAGCTGGTTCAATTTCAGTGAAACTGTTTTTTTTTGTGTTTTTTTTCTCAACCGTCATCACTCATACGCCGTGATGAAGCTTGAAGGAGTTTCCTGTAATGTGCTTAAATGCATCACTGTCTTGATACTTGATGTCCACTGGGAACTAGTTGGACTTTGTTTTTGTTTTTTCTCTCGTTGTAAATTTCACGTCACAGAAGGAAACCCAGACTGAGAAGTGGATGTTGAAGTAGATGTTCACACTCCAGTCTGTTATATTCTGATTTATTTATAATTTCAGTCCTCCTCATCCTCCAGAGAGGGCCACCATGATCTTCTGGGTCTTGTGCATCTTCAGACTGACATGGAAATGACTGCTGTAACACAAACCTGTCCAAATGTCAAGTTTATTCATTTCTAATGCAAGTTTGTACACATCCTACAAAGGGTGATTTGTTAGTCTGTCCAGTGATTGTCACTAGCGATTTGGACCACTATTTTGCTATTCATTCAGTTGTAGACCCCCAGAAGCCTTGTTGAACAGTCTGTTGAATCTGTATGTATCAGCTATGTTAACATAAATAAAACATTTTATAAACCAAGTCCAGCCTTTGTCTTTTTATTTATTTATTTTTTTTAACTTTAACCTCATTCCTCATTTTTCCTTTTGTGGTCATAACTGTACTTTAATCTTACAGGGAATTTTGTTGTAAACAAATGAAAAGCAAACTTGACGTAGCTCAAACAGTAAATTACTACATAAAATTTGTTGTATTCACAATTTGCATTTTCCACATCTGATATGGATTAAATGTTTACCTTTTGGTGTGATACAACTTAAGCTTGCAATAATGATTGGACAGCTTGAGGGAACATGCTTTAACAAACGCTGATGGAAAATACAGAGGAAATGAGAATACATTTATATTTGAAATGAAAATGTTTTGTCCCAGTGAGTTTAAGTGTAGTATGTGACAACATAAAACATGGTGGCAGCGAGAGGAAAAGCTGAGATAGCTTGGATGTGTGAAGATTAGAATAGTGGATATATTGGATAGGATGTTGAAGGCAGGAGGAAGAGTGGATGTAATGGAGGACATGCAGAGAGGGTTGGCATGTCAGAGGAGGATGCTAGAGACAGAGTGAGATGGAGGCAGATAATCTTTCAAAGGGAGCAGCAGTGTGTACATTTGTTCATACTCAGATTTGAAGATTGATTGGGGGAGACCCAGGTTTTTAATTTGGTGTGTTCAGTTTTATTTTGGTTATAGCTTCACTATTGGTTTTAGTTTTTAGTCACGGGGAGGATTTTTTTTGTCGGATGCAAGATGTACTTGGCTCAAGTGGTATAAATACACACTAAGGAATCTGATAAGAAGATGGTCTCAGTCGTATATCGACTACTCATGACAGAGGAGACAGAATGACATTCATGTCATGACAGTTTACAGAATTGAGATTTTCTGTGTATTTAAATTTTTAAATGCACAATGCCATTTAGATTTGTTCTATACGTTTATTTTTCAACTATAGATTTTATTTTTATATTTAACAAAACTAAATGTTTTACCTAATGTAGTACATCAGTTTTGCTTTTCATGTGCATGACGTCATTCGTCACACCTTTCCAACGGCCCATTTAGCTTTTAGCGGATGTTTTCCATTCGGTGGACTTCCGGGTAGCTTAGCTAGCTGTCGAAACAAACGGATTATTTACCCCCGACAATGACAGCACATGTATAGTGAGCTCTGCTTAAAATGGGGAGCATACTGTTATTTACCCTTCTGGCTCCTTGCTGGGTAAACGCTGCAATTAAGCCAAGGACTGCTACCGACGGGGACCACGAAGACCACCCCGAGTTTGGTAAGAAGCTAATTTAGCAATTCAGCCTAAGCAGAAGTTAGCTTTAATGTTACCGTAAACTATCTTTGGGATAATTTGGGTAAATAATAATTACTTTAAAGCAATGCCACTTATATTTTCTCATCTTAAATGTGTTATATCTTATTAACTCATGAAATCCCGAACAGTTGTTAAATGAAAGCACGGGGCTAGCGTTTTCACATGTGCAGACTTTTGTAAATGAACGAACTCAGTATCTGCTCCGTTTTATGTGACAGTTGTCCCCTTTCGATTCCAGATTCTCTGAACTCAATCCTGTTAGATTATGAGGTGCTGCCTTTGTCAGGCCTCCAGTCGCACTCTCTGAGGAAGAGGGACGTCCACACCCAGTCCCACCTGGAGCGTCTGGTGAGCTTCAGAGCCCTGCGCAGGTACAACAGTGAGCTCTTTTAAGTGATGTTGTAGAGCAAGTTCACTTTTCCTTTAGGCTTGTGCTAAAACAAAGCCCCCTATAGCTGTGCACATGGTGAAGGAGGTCAAATCTATGAACAGATTTCCGCTGTGATATTATACATTGGTTTTGGAGTAATGAGGAACTGGTAAAATATCTCTGACGTGTTTGACATGTTTCTTATCAGTCTCTTTAGAAACACAAATTTGTGTTTGTGGCTCAGAGATTATAATGCTGATCTGCTGTCGTCTCACTAGTCACTATATTCTAATAATAATAACGACCATAATCAGTAGCACAATCCGGTTGTTGGATTTGAATCATATTTTCAGCTGGTTCACCCCCGGCCCTTGCTAGTGGAAGGTAGACTGAACACACATAAGACAATACAGTTTTATGACAAACACACCGCTGCAGACGGGAGACCCCACTGATATGCTCAGCGAAGTCTCCCGCCCGCGAGGCGCGCTGCCTATTTATTAGTCAGTGTTCATAAATCTCAGAATGTGACATGAAATGGGTGGGTCCCTTAAACATATATGTAGTGTGTATGTGGTCTTCTTACGTGCAGGAATGCACATCCCCAGACAAAGGAAAGTGCTGAGTCATACTTTCAAGCTATGGAAAGGTACTAGCTGCCTCTACTGATAAGCATATACTTAATACACTTTATGACAAATAATCATCACTCTTACAAT
>VVHJ01052921.1:0-11458 GCA_015107715.1 Tylochromis polylepis
GCATTTTTTTTTTTTTTTGCTTTTTTTTTTTTTAATGTGCCACGTTTTTCTTTTTTTTTGGTGTAACCTCACAGGAGCAGTATACGTTGTAGGCTGAAAAGTAGGGGTTCACTTATTTGTCGTTTCAAGGCTATTTGGTATCAGAAAGTGACAGTTTTGTTTAAAAAAAAAAAAGGTGACACTAGCAAGTGCTAGCAGGCGTGAGACTTGTGTAACGATGATTGGTGACGTAAGAATTTCTTCTAAAAATGAGCTGAAACCGGGCTAGGAAGACTTTGCTAACCCTTAACAAACACTCAATTGTAAGTGGTGAGAAATCAAAGCCGGAGTTGCGCACGCATCTCCGGTTATCAGGTTGCCTTCTAGGTATCTTAATTACCTTCAGTTTTTGTTTGCCGTATCTAAAAGGGCTTGTTCACTTGTAACCTCCGTGGCAATGGAGTGTGTGACACTCACTGATAGTGTGTGGGGGTGCGTTTCAAGTTTTTATGTTTTGCTTTTTGTCATCTTAAAAGTAAAAAAATATACATATTAAAACAAATTATTATTATTTTGTAAATTATTAAAAACTGTGTGTCTTCCACATCTGTCTTTTTTTAACAGGCCCACCTCTGCAGTCTTTCACAAAACAAATAGATTTTGCCTCATTCAAGTATTCTCCATCCAAAGCGAATGGCACCTTCCACCGCAGCAAATCCACTATGTCGGCAGGCACCATGAAAGAGGTAATTTCAGCTGCGTGTTTTGTTGTTCAGAGCACAAACCTCTTTCCCAGCAACAGACACTGTGAGACACTTCACGGCTTCTGCTCAACATGTTTGTTTGCTCATTATGTTCACTCTAAAAGCTTCATTTGGCTGCTTCCCTGTTAGCAAGGTGGCTGCCACAACAGATGGATCTGCATATTTGATTGAGAGCTGATTTTATTTTATTTTTTTAAACCAGATGCTCTTCCTTTAAAATTTGTCTCTTGCTAGTCTCGTACTAGAGATCTTTGCTTATGCTAATCGGAGCCAATAATATGACTAAATCTAGGTCATGTCAAAGATATACTACTGAATTTTTGCTAAACTAAACACCTTTTGGTTTCCAGCTTCATTAAATAGATAGATGCAAGATTGTTTTTAATTATATTGTAATTCTCGACAAGAAAAAAACATACAAAAATAGACGCTTCTCCAAATGTCTGGCCATTTCCGAAGAATGTGCTTTTACAAAAAGTCAGGGTGTGTGTGTGTGTGTGTGTGTGTGGCATTCCTGTGCCCCACCCTTCAAAATGAGGGGGTTTATGTTTTGAAACTCAAATGTGAGAAATTTGGGGTTGATGGAGCAATTGGATGCAATCTCAAATTCAAGGAGGATGCCTATTAGTCCATATGTTAGTGTTGACAACAAATGGGAGGGTGCGTTCAGTCACTGGTGATTTATGACATTGTTTTAGGAAATGATGATACTGGCTGATGACTCTGTAGTTACATGTCTCTCTTGGTGTTCATGCCTGAGGTCAGCTCAATTGACACAATGTTCTCTCGCACCGAAAACCCAGAAAAAAAAAATTATGCACGTGTGTATGCACAGGCATTGTTTTTTTTCTCACAAACCTGAGTGTGTTTTTGCGCAGCACAGCGCTGGTGTGAATTTGTTGCTGTTTTCAAATGTCGTTCTCAGCATGAGTCTTGCCAGCAGCAGTCGGGGTGAAATAACTCAGTTGCAATACCGAACTAGTTGAAATTCCATAGCTGAGTAATGCTCATCGTTCTCGGTTTGTCAATGTTTGTGGTGTGTGTGTGTGTGTGTGTGTGTGTGTGTGTGTGTGTGTGTGTGTGCGTGCCAATATTTGTTTGCTGCATGTTGTTCTGAATTGATCTGACAGTGAGTTGAGGAATGTCTAGGGAGTGTGCCGATGTGCTCTTGCTGATGAAGACTCATAATCATCACATCATGAAACACTTAGGTCACAAGGTCGTTTCCAAATAATCCACAGGAAAAAAAATAACACGCAAGTTAGTTATTTAAAACTGCTGGATACACTTTTTTCACTATAACGTGGTATCCAGTACAGCATTTATGAGTACTGCTTGAAGGAGTTAGCTTACGAATAAAATGATATATGTCTTTATAAAAAGAAAACCCAGAAGAAAGTATAACAAACGGAATTACTCAGTTTTTGTATTTGTCCAGTCCTTAAATTTTTATTAGCTGAATTTGTCAACTATGCATTATCATATTATCACGAAACAGTCCTACCCATTAAGTTGCAACATTGCACGCAATAGACGTATACAGCCACGAAGATGAAAGCGTTATTGTCCTTGACGCAGATAACGACGTTTTTATTTAACTTGGAAGCTTGATGGGACTTGGAATTGATCTTTTGCAGTTCTGTAGAGGTTGGTGGTTGTAGCTTAGGAGCTAGAGCTGTTCATTTACTAATTTTAAGGGTGCAGGTTCAATCCCTGACCGCTCCAGTCTTTAGTCTGCGTGAGATTCAGTATTTCCTTTGGCAAGATATTGAACCCAAAGTTGCTCTCTGATGTGTTCATCGGAGTATAAATGTGTGTGAATGTTAGCTAGAAAGCACTTAGGTGTAGAATAAAGTGCCAGTATGAATGGGTGAAGGAGGCGTGTTATATAAAGCGCTTTGTGTGCTCGTGTAGAAAAGTGCTACATAAGAAGAAGCCCATTTACACTTTTTTTTCTTTTTTTCAATTTCTTTTTCTTTTCTTTTTTTTTTCCAGGCAAATTATCACAGTTAGCTAACCTGCTAACGTGTAGCTCTGCACCACTCGACTATTATAATACCTGTGCTGTTGAATACAGCTTCTTTCTGGCATCACCACATACAGTAAAATCTTTGTTAATCACAGGTATAATCTCTTCTCATAACAGAAAACAATAAAGCCATTTTTTTTTTTATTAGTATAATGCCAGAATGGAAGCACTGTATTGTTCGACTCTGTAGTCTGGACTTGCTGTGCTAAATTTGCATTTGTCCACATTGTCCTGTGTATGAAAGGTTCTTGTGGCTCACCCAGGCTGTAGCCGCATGAAGGGGGCAGTGTGAGAATAAACACTATATCATCTCTTATCAGGTGTACTGTTGACATATCTTTCCTTCACTATGTTTTTTACTGCCTGGTATCATGGCTGACGTATGGATGGTAACTCAGCAACCAGTCCGGTTAGGAACAGGAACAAGCCAGAGACCAATAAGAAAACTCCTATATGTGTGTATCTGCAGCACCTGCTTCACCTGTAGCAGGTCCCCCTTCCTAATAAACTCGGCGATTCAAAAGAGTGAGCTGAGACTGATTGGTTTTGGGGTCATGTAAAGGCAAGGTTTTTCCTTTCATCATCATTTGTTTTTTCGTTCAGTTTTTGAAACGAGCCAATAGGAGACAAGTGTTTAATTGGGAGGATGACTAATCAGTAAAGCATTAGCGAGATGTGTTGGGTCTGTTCCCATACTTGATGGGAAAGCTTGCTAAGTGTGTTTATATGTGAACAAACGCACACACTGCCGTGCCCACACACAAAAAAATTACACTCAAACTGAAAAAATAAAAGCATAATAAATGAACACTTAATCTTATAATTGTGCATCATTTAAGCAATTACATCAAGATCGTGAATACAGGTTTAGCAGGTGCTTGGTCTCACTTGTGCACACAAAGCTTCTCTGTTTGAAATTGCTCCAATGTACCACCAGTCTTAGAATTGAAATGGCTTGGGTTAGTCTCAAATGACGGATATTTTGTTACACTGGCATGTGTGGTTGTTTGCTTTATTCTACAGGTTTCCTCAGTGTAAACCGAGAAAAGGAAGGCTAGGAAGAGGCATGCAGGCTTTGTGTCAGGTCAAATTTCCCTGTTTTGGGTTGCTGGGGATCTTTGAAAACTGTTCTTGTGGAAAACCAGGTTACTTACCGTACAGAGAAGCCTTGAAGTTAAGCTGTTGTGGACTTCTTGCAATGTGTCATTTGTATATTTTCAAAGTTTATAATCCTCTGGAAAACCAACAATGCAAATGTTGCTTGGACAGTAAGTAAATCTCCTGCGTCAAACATTCTCTCTCTTCTGACAATGCAGACGAGTCGTACTCTGTCGACTAGAAATTCTAGAGGAAGATATGAGAGTACCTCCGGTGTTTTGGAAGAGCAAATCAATGCCTCCACCTGGCCAAAGAGTCCCAATGGGCTGAAACCCAGTAGGAGTGACCCTGCCTTGGTTCCACCTTTTTCTCCTGCCACTGGACCTAGCATGGTGATCATTTTGTGTTTTACATTTTTTTTTATTTTACGTAGTTCATATAGAAGTACCAAAAAAATGTTCTAAACAGTTTTTTGTTGCTTTCTAGAGAATAAAAGCACAGGGCCAAAACACCTTTCAAACTCGAACAAACAGACACAGTGTTTCGTCAGTGACTAACGGTAATACGATAACCAGCAGCCAGTCACGCATGGCCCGGATGCCCTCCACCCAGTCTCACAATGAGGGCAAGATGGGTACCATCAAAATGGAGCACAAATCAATGTAAGATCACCTTTCTTTCTGGCATTAAAATGTAGCTTATTGTATATATTGTAAAACTTTACTCCAGACTGTTTACTTAAATAAGAATAGCTTATTTCTTTTCTAATTTCCTACCCTTGCTTACATTCCTGGGTGTGTTTCTCCAGGATGAACATGCCAGACCTGACCCTGAAGGAGGCTGTAGATTTTTTGGGTAGCAGTGATGAAAATTACCAGCAGTGGGGAGCAACTTTCATCCAACACACCACCTACACCAATGAGTCTGCCAAATCAGAGGTCCGAGCAGGCACACAAAAGATTACTGTACATGCCTGTTATGAAGATAAGCGCACACACATACCCGCCAAGCATCATCATTTTTATGCAGGAATTGCCTTGTGTAGCACAGAGTTATTATAGTACTGTATTTTCTAATTAGCTATTATTTTTATTATATTTTGACTTTCTGTTTTTAATTCAGTTTAATTTCAGTTAGTGAATAATAGCGAGTAATGAGGCTTTTTTTTTTTAAAATTTCAGTTTAGTTTTTATTGGTTTCCATCATCAGGCCAGAAGTTAAAAGAGAAAAGATCCTGGTACTTTTGTTACTTAAAATATATATGATCCTCTCGTGTTTCCAGACGCAAAGCTTTAAATATGCTTTAAATAAAAATGCATGAGCATCTATTAGTTTCTGAAAATTAGTGAATATAAGCAATGCTAATACATGATTTACATACTACTAAGTAATAACCGTATAACTACTTTTGCTTTCACATCACATCAAAAAATTCTCTCCACCTCTCCGCTTTGTATTTCTGTGTTGCAGGTTTTCCAACTCGGGGGTATTCCTACTCTGGTGACCCTGCTGAGAAGCAGTAATCCTCAGGTGTGCCAGGTTGCTGCTGGAGCTCTGAGGAACCTGGCGTTCAAGAACCAGAAGAACAAACTGGAGGTTCAGCGCTGTGGTGGTATAGCTAAGGCCCTTCAGCTGCTAAAGGAAACAGATTCTACTGAGACCCAGAAACAAATTACCGGTAGGAATTTTACTGAGATAGAAGACATTGACATGTCTAACAAATCCTTAAACCTAGATGCATCTGGATGCCCCCCCCCCCTTTTTTTTTGTTTTAGAGTTTTTATTAAACTATATAGACCAGGTGACTAAAGGTAACATGTAGTGGTTAGTTTATTTCACATTGAATCAAGTATACCTGAAGAGAAAAGTAAGTATTCTCACTTGGTATTTTCTCTTGTCTTCAGGGATTTTTCTTCCTTGTTATATTTTATTTTATATTTTTTATCATTCAGTACATTTTAGGTCTTATGGACTTAACCTAATGCACTTTCTGTTTCTCAGGTATCTTCACTACAGTTTCCTTAAAAAAAAAAGTTGAGAAAATTTGCCTTTCAGAAGGTCCTTGTCATCGCCTGTGTATTAGGCATACAACTTATGCATATACTTTAGTAGAGAAACAGAAATAAAGTGAAGTAGTAGTGATTCCAGTAATAATACAGACAAATGCAAAAAAAAAAAAAAAAGTGAAATAGGGAAAACCAATTTGATGATGGATGCCCATAATAACAAATGGACTGTCTGGCTTCTTTCTTTTTTTTTAAACACCGGTTGCGTGTATTCTCCCTTGCTTGGCATATTGTAGGCCTGCTGTGGAACCTGTCCTCTGCCAACGAGCTGAAAGAAGAGCTTACAGCTACAGCACTGCCTGCCCTAACTCAACATGTGGTGGTGCCTTACACCAGCTTGTCAGACACCGGTCCCAGCAGCTACATTGACCCCTCTGTCTTCAACTGTGCCACAGGGTGCCTGCGGTAAGAATATGTCTTTGTCAAGGATTTGTAATGCCAGTGATCAGTCAGTTAATATCTTTTATACAGTGCCCATAAAAGGGATTTATGTATGTTATACTGTCTGCTTTCATAAGGTATCACATGCTTGCTTGTTTATTCATACATACATATATATATGCACACGCGCGCGCACACACACACACACACACACACACACACACACACACACACACTGCAATGATGATTTAATGGTGTTTATAGGAACCTGAGCTCTGGTCTGGAAGGACAGAGGCAGGCTATGAGAAGCTGCCCTGGCCTCATCGACTCCCTCATGAGTTACATGAAGTCCTGTGTGGCAGAGGGAAATCCTGATGACACGGTAACCACCTAAACACACAGTTACCGCTTTTTATCACCAACAGCTGAATCTTTGAGTGAGCAGTTCTCTATGTTTGGATTCACATCTGGTGACGAATCCTCCTGTACTCAAAGTTGTACAACATTTCTAATGCATCTCTCACAGAATGTAGCCAGTCCAGATTCCAAATTTGTCTTTACATTTGTTTTCTTGAAAATGTGCACGTGTGAGTGTACGTATGATCACTAAACTACAAGCTAATTATGAATGTGTGTGTACCTGCAATTTGTGGGTGTTTCAGGTGTGGGCGTGTCCTTAATTCTGTGTTTATGTTAATGCAGAGTTTACACAGACTTCACTTCATGAATTAAAGCATGTAATTGGTGAAGTGCTTTGTGTGTTCTGTAAAGGACAGGCAGAGATTAGAGCCATCTCACTGCACAAAGAACATAGAGAAACATAGGGTTACCTCAAATAGTCCTTCTCATTTGATCCAGGTATAAAACGGTGATCTCATAATAACATATAAACACAAGTATGTTGTGGGTTTTTTTGTTGTTGTTGTTTTTAATGGCCCATGCAAACAAAAAAAACACCTTTATATTTACTATTAATTATGAATTCATGACTGTTATTAGATTGAATATCAGTTGCAGTATTTTTTTTTTTAGGCTATTACAGTCTAAATATGTTTTCAGCAGTCTGAAAAGCTGACTTTTAAGCTGACTTTCACTTTTCAAACAAATTGCTCCATGTGTTTTACTAGTTGTGTGTTGCGCCGTTGTCATTCTTGCATGGCTATACTGAAAAAGATAGCATTTACATGAACTAAATGCTGGTCAGTTTTTAAAGGTTGTAGCTGCTCAGCCAGATTTAACCCTCTGTGCTATTGTCAGTCTAGTGTCTGACACTAAAACTGTTGGCCAGTTCATCACCAGATAGGTCTGCTATGCTGTTTATGAGTCATAACAGAGAAAAGTATCAAAATAAAACCATTGATGTACTCTTTGTGAACTCTCTCCTGTCCTTTAGTCCTTGGAGAACTGTGCATGCATCCTCCATAACTTGTCCTATAAACTGGAGCAAGAGTCCCCTATGAGTTTCAGCAACTACAACCCCAGTAGAGATGTCCAACAAGAGAAAAGCCCCACAATAGGATGCTTCAGCCCTAAGAGCAGCAAGGCCCAAAAGACGGTGGGCATTAAGCACAATGCCTGTACACTATTTTGTTTGTTGGAGTCTGTCATTTAAACCTCCATTCTCTGCTTCTCTCAGTTCTCTTTTGATACTCTAGATGGTAGCCCACCATCAGGTGTAAAGTGGTTGTCCCATCCTAACGCTATAGAGACCTACATGTCCCTCCTGGAATCGTCTGAGAACAAAGCCACTCTAGAGGCCTGCTGTGGTGCTCTGCAGAACCTCACTGCCAGCAAGGGAAACGTGAGTTACCAAGAAGTTAATTATTAGGATGATGGTGTTACTCTGTAACAGGATTATCCCAGGTTGATTTATGAAAGAGGAAAGAAAAACAAGAAAACCTCTTGACTAAGTTTTGTGAGAAAGGGTGGATTTTTGTCTTCATGTTTCAGGTTTGTAGATGGTGGGAAAAATTAAAGGGCAAATACATTTTTAATTAGCCACATTTTCTCAAAAGCTGAAGTGATCAAAACTACACTAAACTAAAACTACAAAAGTTTGGTCAGATCATGCAAAAAATATGCAAGCATGACTATCTGCTGTTTGCTACATGATCATGCTACATTGATCAATATGTATTTTTATTTTTGGCATTACAATTTCACTTGTTTTACAACAGAAAACATTTACACATTAGTTAACTGTGTAAGTCACAACATACAGAATGGTTGAATCATGTGTAATGTGCTGTTGAGCATATTTATACATATATACATGCATGTTTTTCTGATCCTTTTAAAGGAAACTGTACATGCAACAAATGTCAAATTGCCATGTGGTTGTAAAACCCTTGTGAGATTCATACCACAATCGACATATTTCCTTGCAGTTTAGCTCAGAAAGAATCTTTTGAAAAGTTTTTTCAAGCCTCCGCAGGCACCAGTTCTAAGGATCTGTTTTTTTCCCTTTTTCCTGTGCAGTGCTATTAAACCGTCTTATCGTTTTCTTTTCTGCCTCACAGTGTAAAGGTGAATCTTGTTCAACCTCTTGCAGTTATTCTCCCATATGCAGCAATGTGTACTTTTGTTGTGTTAAAAGTGAAGAATGCCATTTTCCAGTTATTACTCAAGATTAACCGGTGACAGCAGTATTTAAGAACAGCTTCAGCTGGCTTAAACTTTTCTCTGCCAGCTCCTTAGTGCAGATTCTGTATAACATATCAGTGTGGGAATATGTCTGGCGAACTTGCAGCAAGTGGCCATCCAGCCTCCTCCACACTGGCCTTAAAGTAATGAGAATATGTCTGACACAGGATGTTTTCTTCTGAAGCAAAGAGCAACTGAGGCCAGTGTCCCAAGCTGATTCTCCCAACACTGTCTAGAGTTCATGTGTGAAAATGGCACATGGTTACAGACACTACTAAACATTTTGACGTAGTGCTTTATAACACTGTTCTTTGACATAAATCTCATATTTTTATGAAAGTTTTCAGCAAGTTGCTGGGCTTTTTACTAAGTCCATTGTGGGTGTTGTTGATGGTTTTTCCCCTGTTAAATAAACACAAAAATTAAATAAAGTGCAACATAAAGGTTTTTTATTTCTCTTTGTAATGCCATTTTCAGGGGTCAGATGCTGTGAGCCAAATTTTGGTTAGTAAGTCCAGGGATCTGAGTCAATTTGGACCACTGCTGAAGCCATCTAACCTGAAACTTCAGAACACTGCCTTGTCCTTGTTGGGTAACATGTCTCGGACCAGCAGTTTGCAAGGCACCGTGGGTAAGAAGAAGTAGGATAATGATGGCGCACGAGTCACCGAAAGCCTTTGACTATCTGGTTTCCAGGTACACAAGTTTAGTCCACATAAAACTGATTTGCTGTTTTCTTTTAGCAAAGCAGATTTTGCCTCAGCTCGGCGAACTCCTGCAAGGTGGCCCCAGTCAGTTGGGAAATTCTGACGACTCTATAGCAGTCGCTTGCAACACAGTGCTAAGACTGATGTCGGCAAACAGTGACACCAGCAAGAAGGTCATCAGTAATGCCTTTATTCAGTCGCTAACTGACCTCAGTGAAAACAAGTGAGTTTTTTGTTTGTTTGTTTTTTTAAATATAATTTGCAGAGGTGGCAAGCTTCAGCGTATTTCCATGACTGCTGACTTCTTCTTTTCTTTTTAGGAAATTTACCAAAGGCAGTAGCGCAGCCTCGGTGCTGCTGTACAGCATATGGCAAGACAAGAATTTGCAAAGTGCTGTGAAAAAGGTAAATTAGAAAAGTGTGAAATGAGCTAATGGTATAGCTGAGAGTGTGTTTAATTATCTTGAGGTGACAGAAAATGAATGTACTGTATTTCATGCTAGTTCATGCTCAAACTTCCTTGCACCCAGAAAAGCTGGGAGGGCCCAGGTTTATTGGTGGACAAATGGATGGGTGTTTATCATTACTCCTCAGGCTCTTCACTTTCCCTTCCCTTCTGCCACACCCAAAACATCAGTGAATAAAGAAACATTAGACTGGAATCCTGGTAGACTTGATTTCAGTGCTCACCGTTTCATGCAGGAGGAGTACTCCATGGAAAATTGGGATGTCGTCCCCACAGTGAGAGCCTGAGGTGGAGGATAGAAGGAATATGAGACATTTTCTTCAGATTCATGCATGAGTAAAAAAGCAAAGCAGCTATATTCACCTTATTAACACTATCAGCACTATTTCTGTCAAAGATTAATGCATGTCACTAGTTAAGAAAAAAATGCGACCGATAAGTAGAAAATATTTGAGGGCATTACTCCTCACAATTATTGCAGGGGTGTGTCGCAAACACCACGTGTGTATCTTTGCAGTATCCTTAACTGATTGAATCTATTTAACCCACAGATGGGGTTCACCAAATCAGCCTTCGTCAATAACAACATAACGCAAGCGGTCTCGCAGCTTGAAGGATAGTGATCGAGTGGGATCGGCAGCAGTAACTCTGAAAGGTACGGTTCCAGTTCTTGTGGCTGTATTTGTTCACATTTTAAGACCCGTTGAGGTCAAAGCAATATGAACACTAAAGTTTACTAAAAAAGTTATACTAAAATGAAAGTTTTTTTTTTTTTTTTCTATTTGGCTCTTTTCTCTTTCCTTTCATTTCCCCTATGTGCTTGTGCCCATGCTTGCAGATAGAAACCAACGTGTTCAGACACTGCTGTGGCCACACCCTTTCAACGAAGACAGCAACAACAAAAAAGAGAGAAAAATTACACTTTTTATTAATAACATCTGGATGGAGCCTGACAATTGCTGTTTGATGATTGATGCATTGTACATATTATAAAGGAAAGAGTGCTTTTAACTTTACAATTAATCCTGTGGTCTGTATGCTTGGATATGTTTGCCTGTATCTAAGTGGTAGGCTTAGAGTGCTTTTTAGACGTGTGTGCTGAAACTCGCTTGTTTTAGGTTGCAAGTCACCGTACACCAGACAGTGTGGATTGACAGTGTTATCTGCAGCAGAATGTTACTTGCGGTGATTATTCGGATTCACGAATGCCATTACTGTCAAATGCGTCTGACTACATAACTAAAAGTTATATAGAGAGAGCGATCCGAGCAACCAAATATGGAAGCTTTCTGACAAAAATGGGGGGGGGGGGGGGGTGAAAGAAT
>VVHJ01052922.1:0-10569 GCA_015107715.1 Tylochromis polylepis
AGATATAATCTTTTTCTTTTCTTTTTTTCTTTTTTATTATGTGTGCACCATGTAATTTTCCCACTGAGCAGGAATGTGCCTCATAGAATGAATATGCATGTTGGGCAGAAACATCAGATCATGAAAAGGTGCATGAAGAGACTGAGAGGAAGGACGGCAGCTCCTGTGTGAACCCGAGCACAGCCGACTATAGTTTATTAGCTCAGATTAATTTCTGGCTCTCAGTTCGGGACAAGGTGACTCATTTGTTTTTGCCCCTGCTGGCCTTTCTCACTTGTGCGTTCGCGTCTGTCTGTCTGTCTTATTTTCCCTCTTTGCGGTTACTTTACTGGCATGACTGGCGAGTAGAGCAGCTCCTTCTCATTAAGCTCCAAACAGCAGTTCAAACATAATCACTTGCTTTAAGACCAGGCTCTATGGAGCAGTGGAAACCATATGAGCATGCATTTAACCAGATGATTTTATTTTATTTTTTTTCCATGCGTGTGTGCAGATGGCCGCTACCAGCCAGATGGCAACAACAGGAACCTGGTGACCCGGGTTCAGGAGCTGACCTCAGCCAAAGAAGTGTGGTTCCGTGCGGCTGTGATCGCTGTGCCAATCGCCGGCGGCCTCATCCTGGTGCTGCTCATCATGCTGGCGTTACGAATGCTGCGCAGCGAGAACAAACGGCTGCAGGACCAGCGGCAGCAGATGCTATCGCGGCTCCATTACAGCTTCCACGGCCACCACACCAAGAAGGGACACGTGGCCAAACTGGACCTGGAGTGCATGGTGCCCGTGACGGGCCACGAAAACTGCTGTCTGACCTGCGACAAGATGAGGCAGGCTGACCTAGGCAATGACAAGATCCTGTCTCTGGTGCACTGGGGGATGTACAGTGGCCATGGCAAGCTGGAGTTTGTATGACTTCCTGCTGGGAACTGTATGACTGAGACCTCCAACAAACAGCCAGGACTGCCTCTCAATCGTTGGCTTTAGCTCGTTTGTACTTCAAAAAGACATTCCCACATTTTTCGTCCTTTGGACTGTTGGGTTGTTTTTTGTTTTGTTTTTTTAACCATTGGCGAAAAAATACGAGACTGATCTCATGCCTTGTGGTTTTTGCTAGAGGAGCACTTTACTTGAAAATGAAAGGCGAAGCAACGAGGAGCTGTATTTAAACTTGAGAGGGCAGGGCTGAGGTAGAGTGAGAGCTCTGTTACCGCTCCAGAGGATCCTGGACTGTTTTATTTTTTACACTGAGCGCTGAAGGATTCCAAATCTGTCTTATTTGCACATTTGTAAAAAAGAAACAACAACGGCAACAAAAAAAAGTCATTGCTTAAGACAACAATTCTACACTGACACCAGGGTACAAAATAAAAGGACTTGTGTGAGGAGTAAAAAAAAGTCAGTGTTTGACTGTAGGTGTGCGCACTCCTCTGTGTACGTTTCATGATTCAAGCTTAATGTAAAGATTCTAAATATATATATTTTTGTCTGATAAAACTGACCGGTGTGTGTCTTATTCTGGGTGAATGTCCAACATCTCTCTCTGTGATCAGACTATAAGCTTGACTGAGTGTGAAAGAAGAACTTCCATTAAAAGTGACTTTTTAATTTATTTGACGATTCACGCTTTTGTTTTTGCTACATATTCAGCTTTGAAATGTACCATCCATGAACTTTACAGACACACTGCTGGGGCTGTTGTGAAGTTTTTAGTGACTATCAGATCTAGTTAAAAGCACGTGCTAGTGTGGACTTTGTGTGTGTGTGTGTATCTAATGGAGCTAACAGTAAAGTCTTGTTTTACAATAGAGCTGCTATCTATCTCAGTTATTCTTGAACACTCAGCAGAGGTCAGGTTTTCAACTTCATATAACTCCCTCCTCATGGGCTACACTTCACACAGGAAGTAGTAAAGCTGTTCTTTTTTTGTTTTTTGTTTTTTTCTATACTTCACTCTAAATGCCAGTAAGAGTCACCTAAGTTCCCCCTGTGTTCAGCAGTGTCAGTGAGGAGGGATTGCAATATTGAAACACAAACTCCTACACATTTTGTCCTGCTGCTGGAAATGCTCACCAGAGCACCAAAGGTGTATCAGTTCATTGCTGACAAAAATCTTTTCTCCTCTTTGTGATGTTTTATTGAAACTACACAGTCCAGCTGTTCTGAAACTAAAATGTCAATACCTATGTCTTTAGTAGGAAACAACAGACAAGCATTGGATGGAAACTCAGAAAATACTAAGAAATATGCTTGCAGAATACTCATCTTTGGCTTTGTAGGATTTACATTTTTTTTTTTTTAAAACAATAATAGTTATTCCTTGTTGTTAAAAGGTTGGTTCACCCAAATTACAACGTGCCGTTAGGCAAAGCTCTTAGTTTGGAACAGAAACATTATAGAAGAGAGAGAGGCAGCACTCAAAGAAGCCTGATCTATGGGAGACATCCACAATAACAAAGATTTTGGTAGAAGTTTAATTCTAGGGGTGACATGGCTTTTGAAAACATTCATTTGTGGTGCAGTGATCAGACTTTTTTTTAAAGTAGTTGCCAGATTTGACTTGTACATAATTTTTATCTCCCAATGATCACTGAAATTAAATGTTTAAAGTTAAAAGAACTTTCCTAATAAGTTCCCGTAGGAGCAGAGGAGAGTGCCAAGGAGAGAAACTTAATTTTAGAAGGATCCTGTCCAGGCTTCAGGTCTCTACCAAGGACCCCGATACCACAAAAAAAGCATTTCAGTTAAAACTGTGACAGTGTGCTATAAGCATTATGTAGCAATTACATTAGAACTGTGATTTTTTTCTTTCATTTTAGTAATTGAAGTGACCTGCTTCTCTACTAGTGGAAGGAAAGTGATTTAGATGTGTTACATACTAAGGGGGGGAAAATATCAGACTTTAGAAAGTTGATTTTAATGCTCAGAAAACAGTTAACACGCAGCACAACATAATGGAAGAGGTAATGCAAATGCACTGGCAATGCAAATACAGCATGTGTGTTTAAGATTTTACATGTTTTAAATGTCAATGAAATGTGACATTTGCCTGCACATACGGTTTCATATAAATTTGCTGACTGTGGCTGGAGTTAGCGCAGGCTCCAGCGGCACATCCCTAAACAGAGGTGCAACATGTCTTTGTGAAGCACTGGATAACATAAAATGGAAATCCAGTTATTTACAATACTTGAGTAAGTATATTTAATTAGTTTCCACTCCTGCCCTTTCAGAATAGAAGGCCTTTTGAAGGGACTGCGATGCCACACGCAATACTGTCACAAAGTATTTGGGCTGCTGTGGAAGGGCACTGCTTTTCTGCTCAACTCTTACAGAACGTGGATGCAAACTGAAAGGAGCCAAAAAAAAAGGTAAAAGCTGGATTTTGACAGTTTGTTTGGAGTCTGGGGTCAGGTTTCTCTCGGGCTCGCTCGTCAGCACTTTCTAAACTCCCGCCGAATATTTACATTTCTAAAAAGTCCAAATGTGGCAGTGATCGCGACGGGAACTTGCAACAGGCTGGGTATTATGCGCCACGTGCGTCACACCAGAGGATGACAGAAGACACTCGGGTTGAAAAGTTCACACGCTTGTGGTCTCTCCCCTGTTACCGCGGCAACGCAATTAAGACATCCTGTAAGTATTTTGAAAGTGGAGGTCCGCTTGGCTAAAAAGTGTGTGTGTGTGTGTTGAGCACTGACCCTTGTTTCTTTCCATTAGGAGGACAGGAAAACACTATTAGCAGCTAACCACTTAACGGCAGCTTGCATTAGCGCAGCTCAGCCCACGCTCAGGGCCTCCCCCAGAACTATTACCCTTGTAATAATAACAATGTCCTTTGCCTGGCCTGCCTAATGTGACTGCTGTTTTCTTTAGCTTGATCCCACTTTGCTGCCTCACCCATGGGTGTCAGGTGGCCACAGGAAGGTGAGGAAATCACCTCAGGTAAGCCTTAAAGGAGGGTAAGCAAGTGGACTCCCCTTTTGTGCATCTGGCAGCATTGTGAATTAATTACATGCACACACACTAACCAAACTAGCATCCAACACGCACACAGCTCCAGCTTCCACCGTACGAGGCATACACAGGCATGGTCATTAGGATCAGCCTTTTTGTGCAGCGCTAGGCGGTCAAGCTGTCTGCATTCACATGCAAATTTAATGAGGTGGCCAACTGGCCTGCATCAAAAGAGCCCCAATTTGCTTGGAAACGACTTCAATCTGGCCCCCAGCGCCACCACCAGTACAACCGCCACCATGACATTGTTGCTGAGTTCCAGCGGAAAATCTCACAGTCCTTCCCTTTTTATCTTAAATGCCACCTCCCGAATGTTCTCCATCCTCAGGTGGGCAGCCTTCCTGCTGCAGGGTTAACAATCTGAAATGTGTGAACCACCGCCTCTGTGTCCCGGAAAGCCTTATGCCTACTGTGGCGGCAGCAACGTGTGGAACAATATATGAAGTGTAAACACACATGGAACCTGTTAACACCTGTGCATGGCGATGGTTGCGTGCCTCCCGGGGTTCGTAACGAGCCCTGTTTTAAACCCTTGTTTTAGAAGGATCCTGTTTTTTTCCTTGGTTTTCTTCGCTCCATATCCTCAGATCACCGTGTTCTGCTGCTTACCTGATCCACAGGTGGAAGATATGCAATTGGTAGCTTAGCTGATGTCAAATGTATTCAACAGCAGCTGTGGTAATCAAAGGATGTTTTAAGGTAATCATGCCAAACAAATAGCTGGCCACAGCTGAAAAAAATTCAAAACAAAACAAATTATGGTCCTCCAGTGTCCTGTTATGCTACACATCTATTCCCTTCCATAACTCCTGCCTCATGTAAAAGCTACTTCCTGCCCTGAAACCTAAATTTTAAGGTGGAAAATGACAGACAACTGCATGGAACAATTTTCAGAAAAACAGTGGACAGCCTTTTTTTTAATGGCATTACCAACATTACCCTTGGCAAACATGTATTAAGACAGCCAACTCTCAAAGGATAAGTTCCTAAAGAGATGGATACAGCACCTTGGTCTGAAAAGTGAAGGAAAACTGTGGAGGTGCCTTAAACTTGTCTTCTCCCAATCATAGTAAGGGGACGAATCCTGTAGTTGCAAAACAATGACCCTACTGTTCCTTTAATTTGTGACCTTGCTAAAGATTTCCATGATAAATTTATGGTCTCAATAACTAGGTTTATGTCATGTTTTAGCCAATATTATGTTCATTTTTTATGTAAGGGTCCCATATAGAGTAAAGTGGCTACTTTGAGACTGCCATATGAGTACGAATTGTCATGCAGCCCTTGCACAAGAGGGCTGCACAAGAGAGCGAGTAATCCGAACCATGGAGGAACATATTACTGAGTAACCTTGTCTCGTTCATGAGCTCATGTCTGAGTTTTGTTCGTTTTCTGCATTTGTTTCTGCTGAGTGGAAGTCCTCAACATTTACTTTTACAGAGAACAATTTAACCCTGATCCTACAGATGGGCTAGTGAAATTCCCACAAGCCCTCCAGATGTCCTGCAAGGGTTAAGATCTGGTCCACTGTTTAACGGCCAAGACACAATCCTCATTGCTCCACCCAAATCCAAGGTTCAAGGTTCAGCCAAAGCCCCCTATCCAGGGGCTGAACAGTGGAATACCCCAGAGCACCACCACAGTGTGCCACTCCACAGACACTGTCTTATACCTCCATGTGACATTAAAGAGGTGTGTCAGCCAAGACACTGACAGAGTGTCCTTTAGTATCTCAGGGTGAATCTCTACCCTAGCTGATGCTTCCCCCCTGAGACTTCAGGCTCTGCCTCCGGATAGTTTGGCTGAGATTAGAAGTTCCTCAGAGTGCTTTTTAAACTGCCAAACAACATCCCCAGTCAAGGCTTGGAGGTCTTTATACAGTCTACAGATAATTTAAAGATTTCCAAAAACCATTCCCGTAGAATTTAGTCTATATCAAAACTCTGCATTTAAGATAAATCAAGCTTCAGCTTTTCTTTGTTTTGGCCTAAAACACTTGATTCATTAATGATCTAAGCATCTGACTCTGCTGATGTTCAGGACATGAAAACAAGCAGGTGCTTCAGCCCTTACACACCGTCATACAACAGGTTCTTCATACTCAACAGAAGCAACAATAAAGCTTCTATAAGATACCGAAGGAGCCTCTGCAAAGGCTCCACTGCAAAGTAGCTGCGGTTTCAATCATATCACTGATACTTGAAGGCTGTTTACCATTTCCCAACCACAAACAAATAGAGACATTCCGGAAAATAAACACAACTTGCAACTCCATAAGACAAAAACAAAATACAAAAAAATTGTAATTTTTAATTGAAAAATATGCATGACCGCAGAGACAAATCATCGTCTGCGGTGACAGACATCCGCTGGAATAAGAGCTGATCTAAATATTTAGCCAATTCATTTCCTTCCAGTGGATAAAGCTACAGCTTTAGTGCTCCTCCGCCCCATCTAAACATTTACCCCAGTGTGTTGTTAACATTTAGATATAAATCTGCCCCAAAAGGAAAATAATAATGTTGGGAATGTTTACAGGACAGAGCGGGCTTCTTGAAGTTAAATGTTGCACTCTGCAAATAGCAAAAAAACAAGAAAAAAAGAAAAAAAAGTTTATGTTCCTAAAAGAAGGATTTCCAGCAAAGACTAAGAAGAAACCACAAACAAAATGGCTAACGAGCACACACTCAAAGGCATATCTGCAAACATTGGTCCTTGAATGGTCAGCTACTCGTGCTCTTTTAGAAACTCGACCAGTAATGTGCCTTCCTGTTCAGCTGAGGTGTCTCACTGGCCCCTGTCGGTCAGCTGAGGGCCCCTGAAGACAGATGGCTAAACAATGCAGCCCTCCTCTCAGTGCTAAAGACACAGCATCATTCATGGATACCAGTCACTCAGAAATGCTAAATCTTGAGTAAGCTAGGTACATGCTACCTAGCTTAAGCACATGTATAACAACTTAGGACATAGAACCCCACTGTTTAATTGATCATTTTACTCCTTTCTATTGATTCTGAAATATATAAGAAAAATAAATTACTGCCCAAGCTTTTAATATTATGCAATGAATAACATAGCTTGAAAGGAAACGCCAAAAAATGAAAAAATACGGCTGCTAAACTATAACTATACATCTGCTGCTCAGAGAAGAATTTTAGCAAATTAAAAGTTCCTGAATCCTGTACATTTTCAAAACCTTTGTGCGTTTGATTATAGGAGAAGTACCTTGTACAAACGTAGCATGGTAACATGAATCAGGAACACGTACATCCCAGAGGTGTGGCAACTTCCTAAAGCTTGCGTGCGTGCTGAGGAGCGACAATAATGGCTTCCATAAACCCTTTTGGCTTGGCACCAGACCAGCTTTCTCTACCTAACAGAGATGTGCACCTTGAGCTGGCAGCACACAGCCTTGGGATTTGATGCTAGCTGGCTGGCTCTGATGTGTGTTCATTGTGAGTGTAGATCCCAGGGATTACTGGGCTGAAAGCAGAGAAGCTTGTGTCTCTTTGACAACATCTCTGTGTGAGCAGGGCTAAAAACCAGTATCAGCGTTTAGGAAGTGGTCTAAAATAACATGCGGTTGGTGACATAGATTCTTCCAGAGTTTGTACTTTAAAGCTGGTGTTACAGATGAAAGTTTAAATTCTAATCCCATACAGACTGCAGGAACTTATATTCAAAGATTTCCCCCCATGTATCAGCAGGTATGTTCACAATGGAAAAAGCGACAAGCAAGGAATAACTGTCAAATCTTTAGGGGAAAGCATTCTGCAGTTTTTTTGTTACGTTTAACCAGGAGTTAACAGTCCAACAGTCACTGCTTGACTGACAGACTGAAAGCATTTACTGTGATAGTTTTCACAGAGTGCATTCGGCATCGTTCCACACAGGGCCAAAACCTTTAATCCTTTAAGGAATAAGTGGCTTTGTGTTGGACTGTTTTCTGGCAGGGAGCAGTGACTTGGTTGAGCACTGTTGACATAGACAATCAGTAGAAATTACACAAGATACAGTTTTTAAGTAGTTCAGTTTATTGTGATAGGCAGATGCTGTTACTTTTGGAATTTTAGACAAACTTTTCCCCCTTTTCCCTGCCTTTAGCTAATATAAGCTAAGCAAAGTTATGCTAATTTTCTAATAGGGGGCAAACTCTTTGAATTTCCTGTTTTTATAAGAAGAGTTTGCTAGATAGTCCAGATTTACTGTGGCCCTGAAGAGCTGTAGCCCCAAAACCATAACCTTCATGCAGTTCAAGGCAGTTTCCTTAAAGTTCTTGAGCGAAGGGTCCAAGATGATAAACCTTATCCCAGTTTTTAAGGTTTTATAGGGTAGAGTGTAGTAAACTAACTTTGTAAGAATAAATTGTATCATGCATTTATGTTTCTCATTTAGTTTTTACTCATCAAACGAGCTGCAGTAGTCTAAAACATCTTCCAGTACACCCATCTAAGCTTCTGTTTCGATTAACTCCGGTCCAAAACATCTCTCATTTGGAAACAGGTGCTATTGTGGAAGGCTGATTAATTTGCTTGTGTTTTATGCACAAAGCTGACCTCCTAGTAGGAAAAACAGAAGGACATTAGTGTTGTTTAATTTAATCTATGACATGGTAAATTGTAAAATTAAAAAAGCATTTGTCCTTTTTCATCTACAAGCAACTGTAAATAACTGCTTCAGTCTTCTAGATCCATTCACTTGCTGGTAAGTGAACTGAAGCCAGTTTTGGTACATCGGGCTCTCCACAGACAGATGTGACTCTTTTAGTACGGCAGTATATATTTGCCAAAAAAGGCGATACAGCTCAGATTCAACCAATTGAAGCTTTGTACAATGCACACACATGATATCATTGTATGCTCATTAAAATATGAGGCTAATTAAAAAACTGTGCTGCCAAGAGTTTCCATTTTCATCCTATTAGCAGGTTTATTAGCAGGTGTCTTGGTGCAGTTTTCACCCCCAATTTGGAGTAAAAGTCTGGTTTGTTACTTATAAATTGCTGCTTTAAAGAGAAACACATTAAAGTGCTGTTTTTCTTTCAGACCTAAATCACTTTTAACCAACTTTAAAGGCTCGCAGAGAGGTTGATCTACTGTAACTCAGTTTGATAAATGTCATTATCTTTCAGACCAAACACTGCGGGCCGACTGTGTATCTAAACATATTTTACCACTCCCTCTTCATCTAGTGTTTATTCTCTGGCGTTGTCAGACCGAGCTGTCCAGCATGTTGAGGAAAAATGCTCTGGTGTGTGTTTTGACAAAGAAGACCAACCACTTTAAACCACAGAAGGAGGGCTTGTTAAATACAGTGAATGTGAAAAGCAAGCGGAGCGCTAAAATCCCTGATGACATGAATTTATCTATTTGTTTATGTCTAAGCGCTTGCTAACTGACACGATACCACATGTTGAGTGTTACTGCTCCGGCCATGTAAAATTTGACATTTAGGAGCTGCTGTATGCGGGAAACACCTGGTAATCATTCTCTTCTCTGCACATTTTTATGACATTTTCTTGGGAATGTTTGTTTTTGGGGAAAATGTCTACATCAGCCATGAGAAATCAGAACAGCGCAGTTAATACTGCAGAGCTGAATGAGAAATCAGCACGGCCAAATGTATGGGAAATAAACACATGAAGTCTCCGGCGGGAAATTAAAAGCGACAGACACAAACATCACCATCACCTCTCCATCCAGACCAGCCTGCTTCCCTGGGGGAATGACTGGAAACTTATTAGCCAGTGATACGGCACATGAGGCCCTTAACCTGCAATCTATAGCACAGGCACTTAGGGGTCAACCCCCCCTTTTCCCCTGTTATGTCCTCATCTGCTTCCCCAAAAACATACTCATCCAAGAAACTCCGTCACTCCCTTTGTTGGTTTCTCCAATTTTGGAAAGCTGAGGAACTCAGAATGGAAACTCATCTGATTTCATTTGGAAGATATGGTTTTATCTCCACTATAAGACAAAGCAAGGGTACGGCATGTTTTCTGAATTGAAAAAAAATTGCATCCAAATACAAGGAAGAAATGGTTAATTTTTGGCATAAATAACGGTAATTTGATTTGGGTAATGAGGCCATTGTCATACCATACATATCCAGTCTTTAAGTGATGACGTATGAACCCTGCTTCCAGGTCCAAACTACTCTGTGTTTATTAAGGCTGTTGTGTTTTTAACATGTTTTAATGCTTTGTATCTTGTTCTATTTAATCTGAACAAGCCCCTAAAAACAGTCAGTGATCACTGTCGGCCTCTCTCGGTTTTTATTACCACTATTCATCGGCAGCATGTTTTAAAGCTCAGTGTTTAAAACCTTACGATGTAACTACAGCCCAGCCCATGCAGCAGTATATTAATGACTAACCTCGTATTGTAGATGGATTATCTCACTTGTTCTCCTGACTGAAGTTTGGTCCATTTCCAGCACCCTGCCATGCAGTTACATTTGTCCCTAACCATCGGGAACCCTCATGTTAAAGCGTTCCTCCTCCAGCTTCACTGTGTTTATATTATGCTAACCATAGCTGTGTAGCTAGCCACCACGTAG
>VVHJ01052924.1:0-11158 GCA_015107715.1 Tylochromis polylepis
TTCTTCCAGTCAGAGAATGTTGCATATAATTTAATTGTTGCTTGATGCAATGTGCACAAAGTTAAAAGATTAAAACCAATAAAATACGTTTTAAAAAGAGACTTTTTCATTCGATTCAATTTTATATGATGGATTATGCAGAAAAAGTAGAATTGGGCTGAAAGGTCTATTGCTTTATAACGTATTCAGGTTGTGTATCATGTTTTTTAAAAGTAACTAAGTAATAAAGTAACTAATTACTTTTGAAAATAAGTAATCAGTAAAGTAACGGAATTACTTTCTTGGAGAAGTAATCAGTAATTAGTCACTAATTACTATTTTCAAGTAGCTTGACCAACACTGACCACCATCAACAGCAACAAACAAATATTTTAACATTTAGGTCTCTGGGCACTTACTTGGTTTTGGAGCCAGTCACTAGCTTGTTCTTCCAGGAAGTGCAGTTCATGTCACTTCATGCTTGACTTCACCCTCACCCTTTCACTCACACGGGTTGCTGCTTGAGTAAACTCTGATCAGGTAATTGACTTCTAGAAATGTCGGCATCGCTGCAACAAAGGTGCAATTATTAATAAGTTCATTTGCAACTTCAGCTATTAGAATACTAGAACTGTAGTGAGGTTGAAATGTCTTTTTTTAGGAACTTGTTCATCTAGTCATCCACCCTGAAAGCAGCTGGGTGATGGGACTTTTATCCAAGTCCTTTCTCTCTTATTCTATCTGTTTTGTATTGATAACGTTTAAATAGATATACATTTCTGAGAAGTGACCTTCAACTACTTTACATATATATTTGTGGATGGATCAGTACAGTAAATTTGAAGAGTCTACACAGACATGTGTAGTCCACAGCTGGATGATATTAAAATAACATTTGACATCAAGCTCTGATCCCACACAGGAGGCACCAGTTATGAAACAAACACATTCACACAGGCGCACACACTCTCAGATGTAATTGTACAAATACAGACACATACTCGCACTCGGGCTTGAACCCAGTGGCTGGTATTTGTGCAGCAGTGTATTGACATAAGCCTTGGCTTCAGTGCTCTGCTGTCAGATCATGCAGAGCAGATCTCTGTCTGATGCTCATTTGCTCTTCTTTCTTATTGATTAGCCGTGTCTTGCTTGGTAGATTAGTCTCAAAGATCTAAGCCAGTCAAATATGGTTTGTGTGGTTTTTGTATGTTATGAAATATAAGCAAGAAACAAATTTAAGCAGAGTGGTAGTTGTATATTTTAACAATATTGATCCATAAATGTCTCTGAATTATGATGTGTGTGTGGGCAGCATCACCCTATGCTGTCATCTTCGTGATGTTTTTGAGACACCTTTGATAAATGAGAGAAAAGCTAATTAAACAACCTTTATGTAAATGTATTCATGAACATCTGAACTTAGCTTGCATCATTCCAGGGCTCATAAATAAATTTCCTTCTCATATATTTTTATAAGCCAATTTGCCTACAGAAAAGGAAAGGCGGATGGGGGCGTCAGGTGGTGGTTGAGAAGAAAAGAAAGCTAGACTAAAATACTTGCTAGTTGTTGAGAGTTTAGAAGGAGGGAGTTGAATATGTGTTGCAAATTGATGTTTAATTAAGGCGCTTGTTCACATCATTAGTCTGTCTGTCAGCTGTGTTGTCATCAATCACTGCATGTAGAAAATCTGCCCAGTACACTGGTCTATGAAGACATCCATCAAAGCATTTAGCCAGTTGGCATTCTTGCATTAGTCTCACCTCGCTGATTTCATGTATTGCTTTGTGTTTGTATTAGACAAGGAACTTGCTTCACTAGCAAGGCAGTGAAACATGCATTTCAGGGGTTTTGCTGACACCAAGCTCACTGTGGTGTTCCCAATTTTTTGATTTCATGAAAAAAGTACGATAACAGATACAGCCTTCGCATGTTGTAATCTTAATCCTTCTTGTGTAAAGAAGGATTTTAATTTGAAATTAAGTAGGTATGTTAACATGTATTACAAATCTGAATATTATGGACAATCACACATATAATGGTGAAGACGTCCCACAAAGCAGACTTGAAAAATGGCTGCCAATACAGCCACTAGCTGCTTAGCTGTCAGGGAGAAAGTCGGTCAAAACATCCGCAGCCATTTCATATTGTGAATAGTTATATTACTTGTGTATAACTATGACAGCTTCACTGTACAGATAAAAAGTTATTTCATAGTTGCCTTTTACATTTATCAAAGGCTTCAATCACTCAGGGCTAGTGACTGCTTAGCAATCCCTTGGAAACCATAGAAAAGTAGAGAAAAAAAATATATATTCACTGACAGGTATACACTGCTGCACCAAAATCCTCCTTGCAATTACTTTGGTCAGTAGCAGGTTGCCATGATCACCCATAGTTTGCATGGAAGGTGCCAACTTGTTTGCAGACCCTTGCTGAGCAGCAGTGAAACTGTGAAACGTGTGGTGCACACTGTAGCCCTTACCGCTGAAATGAAAACATTTCAAAGGGTGCAGTCAGTTGATGAGCGTTTGCAGAAAAGTTGGCGTCTTCCATGTAAGGTACAAATGACCACCGCAACCTACTAGTAACCAAAGAAACTACAATTTTTGGTGAAGTACATTCTTTGTGACTGACTTCTCCTTGCAACTGGTGACAACCACTTATCAACCAGTCAGGAAATACACATTTTTCCATAGTGACCAGAGGTTCCAGCCAGTTTCTTGGCCTGTTATTATGTTAACATCTGTCACACAAGAGAACCTAAAATCCTTCAAATCAGCATCAGCCCCGAGTATGCTGCAGAAAACGTGGTTTTATTTGTAAGCTCTTTACTTTGACTCCTAAGGATATACATATATATCTTGTGAATTCTCTTACTAGTGCAAGTCACAGTATCACCACCTCAGCACTGATTTTGAAGTGCTGAGTTTAAGATGTGTTTAGGGAAGTCTGTTTATAATGCAGTATCAGTTTAAAAGAAAATGAAAATGACGGAAAAATATCACCACAACTTAATCTTCAAAGGCCCCTTTAAAGTGCAGGGTCTTGACTGTATAAAACTCTTTCCTTTTGTAGTTTAGAGACTTTAAAGTCGACATTTTTATGCTAGCATTCAGTTTGTAATAGCAGGTGTCAGGATCGACAAATAGCAGATTATCTCAATTTCAAACAAAACTTTCATCATAAAATCGGTTTTTGAACATGTTTTTTTCCCGGTGACATGCCTGTGGCTTTTATTAAACAGAACCAAGATGAGCAATGAATTTGTACAGATCTAGAATCAGATCACAGCAGTCGGCCTGAGTGCCTATGTAACAAGAACAAATAATCAACCACGAAATATGAAAATGACTTGGAGGCAGATATGGAGATGATTGCCTGCTCATGGTTTATTTTTTTTTTTTCGTTCGGATTGCAGATCTTGGATGAGACACCAGAGTTACTTTTTATCTGTCCTTTTGCCTCCCAGAGTTTTCAGTGCAAATCCTCGTTTACCAAGCCGCCAACCAACCAAGTTGCCTGTGGTCTCTGATGTCATTAACAGTGAACAGAAAGGCTGAATTGCATTTAGCAGCTGCTGGCTGCAAAATAGAATAAAGTGCAAATTCACTTCAGCAAGCAAACAATTTGTCCAGTCATCACTTTCTCTGCCTCCACTTCACCTGTATTGTTGTCTCCTGTTTTCCACACAGATACAAAAACAAGACTGCACTACATTAAATATTGAATATTGTAATTGGGTCTTAAAGCCTCAGCTAAAGCTCTAGTTTTGATTTTGCACCTGCTCACATAACGTGCAGCGACTAAATGGGTGGATTTCATACATATCACACGCTGTTACTGGCTGCAGACAATGGGCAGACAGATCCAATAAAAGCTGTATTGTATTGTACTCTTCACACACTCAGATGTGCACACACACACACACACACCCTTTGCTCCGGTTTCAACACCTGACGCAATCCCAGGAAACAGACACGGTAGTGTTTTCCCAGTTAGCACTACTCATAACAGCAACAGTCATTTAACTGTCTCAAGGCACTATTGCGTTTTCTTGCGATATACTGATTAATGATGCATCGTGTCATTTCACATCTCATAAGAACAGCAGAGAGAAATTCTCATTATTACATGGCATGTTGATCTATGGCTCAAAGTACAATACTTTCATTACTTTGTTGTGCTTTTTTTTCTCTGAATGAGAATTTGCACAAATGCTGAATGCCAACAACTGCGTGCATACGTGTAGCGATGCATCAGAAGGAGATGCTTTATTGTTCAGAAAGACATAAAACACAAGTTATATGCAACGAGGCCACAAATCTTGAGAAAAAAAAAAGACAGCATTCAGCAGTCTTGTATTTAATTTTTTTTTTTTTTTTTAAAAAAGGCCAAAGCGTCCAAAAAACATGCCGCGATTTTTATCTAAATTCTGAAACTGCTTGAAAAGCCTCTTTACCCTTTTCAGGTGTCTTTCTTCTTTCTTGCGAAGGGTGACTGACCACAGTTTGTTTTCTAAGAGCTATGAACCACAGCATTGACACCTTCACAGACTAAATTGTTGCTAAAAAGATGTACTTTCAGTGCACTGCTGCCAGACGTGTTATTTAAAGGTATGTTGCTGTGAAAGGACTTACTAATTAATGTCTTGTTTAGCTTTGTTTGTAGACTATTAGCATAATTAGATCTGTAATTATGGCAGAACGTTAGACAGCTCAAGGTACTTTTGTTGACTTGGGAGGCTGTATAGGTATATTTCAAAATGCACTCTTCTAATAAATATAGGCTTCTAAACTGTATCCCACAGCTGACCAGTTCTAATGGTGCTTGACTCTATTCTTTCATTTTTGCATTCCTGAGCATGTATACATGTTGCTGTTTATGTGCTTGCCAACCATCTTAATGAGTGATTCAGCTTTTCACTACACCAATGAGATTAATGGAATGAATAAAACATAGCATTTCTGTCTGTCTTTCCTTTGCTTAAAGTCATCTTGCTGCACTATGGCTGGACATATTCACCTTTCTGCACTCCTTACTGGCTGAGGAAATGTTAGGAATAGCAAATAACCCTACAAAATTAAATATGTGCAGTATGGAGAGTGAATATTCAAACAACAACAACAACAACAAAACCCTGTCCCAGTAATTATCAAAATTTTATACCTGACCCACACGAAGTGCTTACTTACACTATATGGACTCCAGTGGTCTGCTGACTGAATAACTGTAGAGTTCCAGACTTCTCCTGGCATTAACTTTAGCACATAAACTATGCACCACACACTTCTCATAGCATGGGCTTCCATGCCTGAGCAGCTTCTCTAGGTGTTATGTGTAGGTGGTCCATACAGTGTATGTCAGCCTGTAATTTAAATGATATACTTTGTGTTTTTTTCCTGGTGGATAGAAGTGGATGCTTAAATTATTTCTGTTTAATGTTGAATAGTTTTCCACTGTATTCTTTTTTAGATACTTTGAATTTGGTTACAAGAACAATAAATGGACTCCCATCAGATCACTTAACCAGACAGAGACATTTGTTTTACCTTGCTGCACTTTTCTTTTGAGTTTTGTTTTCACAGACATCACAATCAGTTGAATGTCGTGTACCTCACCCTGCTGCACACGTAAGGATTCAAGTGAGCTTAGTAGCATCAGTCACATTACAGAGGCTGTTACCAGAGTAACCTGAGGGCAAGACAACACTTTAAAAGCTCTAAAAAACTTTTGGGTTTCAGTAGTATAGTTTGATGCATACTAGCGTGACACCAGTCAAATGTGATTTTTAAATATGCTTTTAGCAAACAGAAAGAAGCTATAACACCTAAAATTCTCAAAATCAAAGGGAAAAATGTGTGTAAGAAAAACAATTTTGGGAAATAGGAAATGGGTGCAATGATTTATTGAAACATGTTCAAACATGCATGGAAATATAATATACAAAGCTAAAACAGAGTTTGTACAATTCTAACAAGCTTGAAAGTTGATATTTGGTATACTATGTTTATTCATTAACACAACCTGAACTCAGCTTACTTGTCATTTCTTTAAGGAGTCTTCAGAAATAATTCTCCAGGATTCCTGAAGGACATTCAAAGTCCTGAAGGACATTCTCCAGGTGCTGACTGCCTTTTATTCCATTCTCTGTCAAGATAATCCTACTCTGCTTTATTAATGTTGAGGTCCAGACTCTGGGGAGGCCAATCCATGACTGGTAGTATTCAATTGTGTGTTTTTCTATGTAGGTATCCAAGACAACCTGCGTGTTTAAGATCAAGATGATATTGCATGGTGGATCAAAACCTGATGGTACTAGGTATTTGGCTTCTTGACAGCCACCCTTCCACTGAAACCATTCCTGATGAAGCTTCAGTAAACAGCAGATGGATCTCAGGTCCTGTGCCAGATTGTTGCTGGATCTTTCAGATACTCTCGATCGCTGCAAATAGTTTTTGCAACAGGCTGTGTTCTAAGTACGATTTAAACTGGTTCTTCATTCAATGCCTGATGTGTAGACGTAACACTGGTTCATCCATTGAGTTTGGGACCCTTTTTATCCTTGATTCATAGGTCATTGTTAAGTGGTTCATGGTAAAAAATGGTACGGTACAATGACTGGATTGAAAATGAGTCAATAAGCAGTCAATAATGTCCAAAGAAAAGTGCTGACAGACAGATAGAAAGCCTGGAGAAACACTGTTCACTTAAAAAAAATGACAAGAAAGTCTGACTCTTTAGAAGCAAAATATAAAGAAATGAGGGGTGACTCAGGACTATTGCACATGACTGTAGCTCTGGCTGTGAGATTCAAAAACTGGGCTTGTGGCCAGAATTTGAAATGCTAATGAGAAAAGCTCTCTTCTCTTTCAGTGAGTACTGAGCTGTGAATGTGTGTGTTTATGAATGTGGAGCAGGTTGTTGGCCAAAAGGTGAATGCTTTTGTGGATAAATAAAGGTTATGTGATTTGTGCAGCTGTTTTTCTAATGAAATGTCAAATTAAGGGCAGTAATACACATAACTGCATATCTGCCAGCTCTGAGCAACAAGTGTTTTTTTTTCCCCTTTTTTTTTCATACTTTTTGAAGGGAAATAACTTAGTGGGTTTTTACCCCCAGTTTCAGTCTGGCACCTCAGGCAGGTAGTTGTCCCCATATGCACTTTTCTCAAGCCGGGTGGATCGTCATCGTATATGTACACACAAAATCAATATTGCGTGTGCCGAAAGCACCCTCCTCCACCCAGCAGTGTACAGGTCACAAAATAAATAGCCAAAGGTTTGAATAGTTGGATAGGCTGGAATGAGTGTCCAAACAGGTAACAGAAAACAGGGTCCTGCAGAAAAAAAAAGTATTATGTTAGCCCCCCTTGCAGGATCAAAACAGAACAGTGAAAATTGAAATTCAATCAAAGAGGTCACAGTTGGCAGATAGAGACTTGTACTTTCTGCATACTTTGTTCTCTGTCTTTTTCCTCTCCCCACACATACACACACATTACAGTGCTCCTCTGTCTCCTATCAGAGTTCGACTCTTAGGCCAACATTGTGATCAGTTGTATGGCTGGACCACAGTGGCCTGGAGAAAACGCTAACTAATTTCCCGCTGGGGTTCTTACGCATCACCACAGGCACCAACAAACACACGAATAAGGACATGCATACAAAGCACCCAACAGCCTTCCAAAACTGTGGACTGGATTTTATTCTGGGGACCCCATTAATTCCTTATGGATGCTCATATTGATTCTGGGTGCCTCTGGTCTTGTTAATTCAGCTCAGCCAAGATGGGTTTTGATTCGGTTTGTGTTGCCTGAAGGTGACTGCTGCTTTTAAAGAAAAAAAAAAAAGAAAAGAAAAAAGAGTGAACGTAGCCAAGATAGATGCAGTAGATTTAGTAACCAAACAGAGGGGTGGGATAGAAAGAGAGAATATGAGAGAATGTGGTCGAGGTGAGAGATAAGGATAGAGAAACAAGAACGAAGAATATATCACATAAAGTCAGATATCGTGTGAGAAGGGAAGATAGTGAACGTATGATGTTATGTGGTTCCACTCTTTGAACTTTTTGATGAAAACAGAGAAAATGAATGTTACACTCAATTACTGATTTTCATCTTAATGCATCAAGGAGGTTTTCACTCTGTTCTTTTTTCATTAGCTCATTATGCTAATGAGTCATTACATAAAATCCGCTAAAAAAAAAAAATTGCAGTTGGGAGACCATTTGCATGCTTTTGAGCATGAGCACATATTTATGTCAGGACAGGGATTGTACGCATGCATGTATTTTGTACGTGCATGCAAGCATAAAGACCAGATGTAAGTATTCAAATATTCATCAGCAGTTTATGAACCTAAACATTAATCTGCAGTAATTAATAAGGCTGCGGCAGTAAGATAAGCTCAGAAAGCGGACCTAAACAACTAATAACTGTATATGAAGCCAAAAGTAGAGACATATTAGTGAATTAAACATGTCAAGGCCCAACACATGGTTGTGTGACTAGTTAGAAAGAGGATGAAGTGTATTTTGTCCCCACCAGACACTTTCTTGCCTTTCCTGTATACACAGAAATGCCATTATCAGTGGTTCAGAAGATGTAAAGATGGAACATGTTGTTCTTTTTTCGCTACCAGGGCGAGAATGGACTGAGAGGAGTTATTTGTCATTGTCATGCTGAGTGCCCCGCTGCCTGTCTGCTGGTCAACCTGTCTTGCACAAAGATTTCATCTCTCATTTGGTCTCTTGTCATTCCTTTAAAGTTTCTCTTCATCTAAACTCACTCTTTCTTTTTATTTCTTACCTGTTGTCTTTCTTTCATCTCTTTTTTCAGTCCTTCCAGAACCAAATGCAACCCACTTTCCTCTACGTGCTTTAGTGCCATTATTGTAGATCTTCTTTCCCCTGTATTATACAAATCTATTTTTCTGTCACCGCTTGACTATCGGCTTTTTTTTATGGTGTACATGGAATATAATACTAGGACATAAATGGGCTGTACAGCAGACAAAGCACAAAGCACAGAAACAAAACCTGTGACAAATGGTGATGGCCTGGCACTGTGAAGCAGACAGTAGGCACCCGACTGGCTATACAGGTCAGGTGCCAGGCTTCCCTATAAGAGGAACAGGCTCAAAGCTGAGACTGCAGAATGATTATCATAAAGTCATTTAAGGCCATGAATAAGTTTTACATTTACCCAAACCATCAAATGCCACTCACCACACAACCGTGGTGTCTCGTACTTGAAGCATATGATTAATTTTTCAATTCATGTGGGGTGATGGATGATATATGACCTAAAGAAAATCAACTACTGTATGCTGTAACTTTATATCCTTGAACACGGATTTTTCCCTATAGCTCCCCACTGATCTGTTATGAGAGGTACACGCAAGTGTAATGTATGTTGACATAAATAGATTTCCATACTTTGATTATGACCTAAAACGAGTCCACTGGGAATTAATGTGCCTTATCTTTCCTCTAATGTTCTTTATCTCCCCTTTAAGCAGATCTTTTCTTCTTGTTCTTCAGGTTTGGAAAAAGTTGGCCGTGACTCCAGTTATGAACAAGAGGGAAAGGTTCAGTTTGTGATGGATGCAGTGTATGCCATGGCCCATGCTCTGCACCACATGCACCGGGAGCTCTGTTACGGATACCCAGGCCTCTGTCCACGGATGGCCAACAATATCGATGGTAAAGAGCTACTCAACCACATCCGTGCTGTCAACTTCAATGGTAAGTTTTATACTTGGTTTAAATCTATAAGATTCAACATAACAAAGATCGTACTGTAGTCTTTTTCAGGTGTTTTTAAAAGTATTCTTATCATAGTAAAAATAAATGTAAAAATGTACATGCTGGCCAAGGGATTCATACAACACACACACACACACGTGTATATATATATATATATATAATGGGACGCCGTTTAGGAAAATATTAAATATATATTGCAATAAAAGTCTGAATATACAGAATGGAATTTGAATATATAGCATGAAGTTTGAATATATAGAATGAAACTTTTGAATATATAGAATACAAATTGAATATATGAAATGGAATTTGAATATATAGAATGAAACTTGAATATATAGAATGAAATTTGAATATATAGAATGAGACTTTAATATATAGAATGAAACTTGAATATATAGAATGGAACTTGAATATATGGAATGAAACTTGAATATATAGAATCAAACTTGAATAATATGGAATGAAACTTGAATATATAGAATGAAACTTGAATATACAGAATGGAATTTGAATATATAGAATGAAACTTGAACATATGGAATGAAACTAGAATATATAGAATGAAATTGAACATATAGAATTAATGAACCTCGTGTTTAGAGTTGAGGTTTTTCTGATTTCTCTGCCTTTACAAAATGGCATCAGCTGAACCATGTCAGTACTTTGTATACCTTGACAACTGTTTTGCGACAGCTTTTCAAACAGAGCTTGTTCTTGTGCTGCCATGATTAGTACCTCTGTGCTGTCTTTCAGTCCAGCTTTGTCTAGCCAATGGTAGGACTTCTGGATATCAGCAGGGGTCTGTCCTTCCATGATGGTTCCTCATCTTCCTCCTCTTTCTTGGGTTTCTGCTGCCTGAGGTATTCACTGAGCACGTGGTCAGTTGGAGCCATCTTCCTGATGTATTCGTGGATGTTGGTTGTCTCATCCTGGACTGTGGTACTGATACTCACTAGTCCCCGGCCTCCTTCCTTCCGCTTAGCATACAGCCTCAGGGTGCTGGACTTGGGGTGAAACCCTCCATGCATGGTCAGGAGCTTCCTTGTCTTGATGTCAGTGGCTTCTATCTCCTCCTTTGGCCAGTTTATAATCCCAGGAGGGTACCTGATCACGGGCAAGGCGTAGGTGTTGATAGCCCGGATCTTGTTCTTACCATTCAGCTGACCCCTCACGACTTGCCTGACCCTCTGCAGGTACTTGGTGGTTGCAGCTTTCCTAGCGGCCACTTCATGGTTCCCATTTGCCTGTGAGGATCCCCAGGTACTTGTAGCTGTCCTCTATGTCTGCAATGTTGCCTTCTGGTAGTTCGATCCCCTCAGTTCTGACTACCTTCCCTCTCTTAGTTATCATCCGACTACACTTCTCCAGTCTGTACAACATTCCAGTGTCCTTGCTGTATATCCTGGT
>VVHJ01052925.1:0-11233 GCA_015107715.1 Tylochromis polylepis
AATGCACGAGCAACAGATCTGGTTGACATTCCTGCTGTCAGCATGCCAATTGCACGCTCCCTCAATGCTTGTGGCATCTGTGGCATTTTGCTGTGAGACAAAACTGCACATTCCAGGGTGGCCTTTTATTGTGGGCGTTTATATTTTTGTTGAGTGTATTTATTTATTTCTTCTTCAGCGCTCCCCTCATTCACATTCATACTTTTGCTTGCTTTCACACCTGAGCTCACTCATACATGTAAAACTTAATGCTGTTATTCAACAGCTTGTGAAAAAAAACATGCTTTCTGCCTTTCCGTTTATATTTCCATCTGGCTGATAGTCACACACTAACTAAATCTGAGAGATTGGGATTATGATGAAATTTGTGAATTTGCAAATAAATGAAACTTGCTCAAGGCAGTTCAGATTTAAGTAAGAAAGAATATCCCCATCCACGCTTTATTAATTACTGCTCAATTCAGTAATCCTAATTCAGTTATTCAGTGTGCAATGCCCGGTAATCCCACCTCAAATTAAATACAACTTCATAAGAAAATGTATTTATCTGCGTAAATGCAAATTATTATTTTTCTTGATGGCCATATTAGAGATATCGCCTCTTTTTTAATACAGGTATTTTACATTATTTGAAATTTGGCCATATTTAATATGAGCATGTATCACTGTAAAGACTCTGGTACTGTTAGCACAATCATCATTTTAATATAAATAAGCTTTCACAGAAATTAAACATATTTCAAATGTTATTCAAGTCCTTATGGGCCTTGTATTGTATGGTTTCACATCATGTACATATGTCTGAGACATTCTCATCAGAGGATAGTACAACAAGAACCTACTCAACAGAGTCCATCTGCCTGCAGAGAGCTCTTTTTTGCTTTAATTAAATGCTCTTCTGGTAATCTGAAGAGAGTAAATCATTTGAATGACTAGCGCCTGGCACCACACTATTACTATCTACTTAACTGATGGAAGCATTATTATGAGACTGGCAGTTGTAAGACAAAAATTTAAAAAAATATATTCTGCTCTGTTTTTGGAGTATGAAAATGACCCTATCAATATAAGGTCTGTAGTTTAAACATACTGAATTGAATTGAACTACATTTATAATGGATGCTATCGCCACGGCATAAAAATTTGTTAAAATGTTCACAGAAAAAAAATGTTCATGGTCATACTTTGTTAGCCTGGACAAGAGAGAAGCATCATTGGCATTTTGCCTCTGCATCCACTGAAGTGGAATTGCCCTCCAACTCTCTATGGATTAAATCTTGAATGCAAAAAATGAACTTTTTAGGCTTTATTTAATGAAGCAAGAACAGCATATTTGTAGAAATGATCTGTGAGGGGATATGTTTAATAAGGACAAATACACGCTTTTGCATCTGTGAGCTGCCCTCATCAATCTCAGTCTTGCTCGTTAAGGTTTAAATACCTTGCTCAGGGAAAGTAATCACTGAAGGATGGAGGAGAACCCTTATTTACTGTCTGAGTTGGTATTTCTGATTTTTTTGGGTTGTAAAATATCACTGTCTATATATTTTTCTTTTCTTTTGGTTTAGATAACCATTCATTTACCTTTTACCTACCATTTATATCCTTCATATTACAAAAGTCTGTGTTCACAGCCACCCTGCTTTCTTTTTAATTAATAATCCAATATCTTTGAAGACGCCCTGTCACCCATTGCAAACGTCCAAAGCCTGCAAGGAGCAAAGTTTGGAGTTCAAAGTCAAGCAATTCAACTGCATCAGCACAACTTACAGCTGGTGCGACAGATAAAATTTAGGTTGCAGGGGAATTGGCGCGTAGTCCCTTGTGACAGTGGTGGCTTGATGCCTGTGTCCTAAAGCCTTCCTTTGTACAAGTGGCAAAAACACTTCCAACACAACCAGTCTGACATTTTTTGTAAATAGATTGTTGAAGAATTGAAAAAAAAAAATGGATTTCACTTTGACCTTTTGAAAGTACTGAGTGTATGCATATGAATATCATGAATACTGGACAGAACAGGACATTAACATAATTTTCATAATTTTTTTTTCTCTTTACACACCATAATCGATTTGAAATGAAGCGACCAGATTGTGACGGAAGAGTAATCTTTCAGCTTTAGATAAAAAAAAACCCCCAACAGCAACAACAAATAGTACCTCTACTTTCATAGAGCCAAAAGCTGGAGGTACTATGTAAAAGACGATCGACTGCTAGGAAGATTCATGGTCAGGTGTGGGCTGTTTCCACATAACTTTTGAACAATTAGGTCATAAAAAAGTCAGGAGCTGAATCTAAGTATTAAAAGCTTATACATAGTAGAAAAACCTGTCAATGAAGTAACACAGGCAAGGATACTCATTAGAGAGATACTGTAGCAGAAAGTTGCAGTTAATTATTAAAGTAACGGAGAGCTCAGCAACGCCAAAGGGCATAGATGAGTATGGAAAAAACTCAAATGAATGATTGGAGGATTTTTGATTATTGGTCATTTTTGATTTTTGATTATTGGTGATTATTGATTTGATTTTTTTATTATTATTATTATTATTAAAAAAAGAAAAGAAAAAAGCCTCCACAACATTTTGCCAAATCAAGAATTTCTTTGAGGCGATAGGCACATCACTGTCAAAGTGTACAATCAAGAGATGTCTTGACTGTAGAAACAGATGGTTTATCTCAACATGTAAACCAGTGGTAGCACTGAAGAAGAAAAGGCCATATTAGACTTTACTAGAAGTCTGCTCAGTTCTGAAAGAAGTTTCTTGGAAGATTGTATTTTACCAGAATGATGAGTAAGAAGAATGAAATAAAAGGCTCCTAGTCCTAAGAATAACACCTCATCTGCTTTGGAAGGCAGTGTTATCATATGAAAATGCATAACTGAAGGTAGAACTAAATTAATGTTGTTTATTCAGGAATCATTAACAAGAAATAGGATTAATTTTAGGTGTATAGATACTTTCTGCTCAGATTCAATCAAAACTTGGAATATGACAGTATTATGGATTATAACCTGAAATAGATCACGAAAGCATCTTAAAACAAAGAAATATATTATCCTCAGAGTCAGTCACCTGAATTAAAGTCGGCTACACTTCATCCTTTAGTTACTGAACACCCCCCCCCCCCCAAAAGAAAGCCACAAATAAACAATAAGAATTAAAAGTAATCCATAAAATAATCCAGTAAAAGTGGCTGTAATTCCTCAGTGGCTAACACCATATTTTGCAAAAGCCATACGAATTTAAGCTGAAAGCCTATACTTTCAGTCATACCTGTATTGCTTCATTTCAAATCCATTGTGGATTACAAATATTGGGTCACTGTCAAATATGGACCTGACTTAAGCTAAAATTAGGCTCAATATATTGAGAGCAATGGCCTCATTTAGTTTAGAAACCACAGCGGAAGAAAACGTGGTGGAAAGGTTATGAGTCTTATTAATAATATCATGAAATCTAAAGAAGTGTTCATTTTAAGAGTCCAGATAATTTGAAAACTTTTAGAGGAGTTTAGACATTTCCAAATGACATTTGCAAATACTTAATGCAATGGCTACTCAGCTCCATTCCCCCTATCCCACCTATAAATGACCCCGCTAACTCAACAAAGGATGAAGAGGAAGGACTTTTATCTACCCTGATTGTGTGTGCATTTATAAAGCTATTCAAAACTTTCTTTCTCAAGAAAAAGAGACATGAGTCATAATGTCTTGTTAACCTATCGTCAGACATCTAACTTTCATCTCAGTGAAAACTGTTCATGCTTCATGTGGTGTGTCAACTCTCGTGACAGTCTGTCATCTAGTTCTGGATGCTGCCTTCCATGACACATTGTTTGGCGTTATCCGCATCATGTATCTGCAGTAACTCACGATGATTAATTATTTTTCAAACTCCCCCTGCATTGTATTAAAAAAGAGTTGCATCTCCCCCTACTGTTTCTACTGTAAATGCTTCCATGCAAAATGAAATCAAAAAGAAATATATTGTATATTTCCAGGTTTTTATGCGTCCGCACCTCATTTTGTTTTGAGAACATTAGGATTTTGATATGAACAAGATGTCATGCATAGTAGCTGAACTTTTTTCTCCTGTGAACTAAAATGAAAATGTATATAAAAGAAGGTGTTTATTTGAAGGCTGAGTACATGCAAAAGTCAACGCATACACAGAATACACTGCTAAAAAAATTACATTTTCTCTCACACTTTGTTTGAACTGAAGACTACCATGAGTGTTTGGGGAGTTTCTTAACCCCAGGGCTGTTGGTGAGTTAAGTTCTAACTTGTAAACAATGGGGTTTTGTACATTAGTTGTCATAAAAAACTTTCTTTGCTGAGCAAGGGCAAAACATTTATAAGCAAATAATTAAATGATAGTGTCCTGCCACACATGCACATGAAGTATAAACACATTTGTTCCCAGTAGGTTACAGATTATGTAGATTCTAATTCTCTTAGTCTGAGCTCATTTATATTCATGACAGTAGATAATTTCACTTCCTCAGCACACTATGCACAGAAAAAAATGGAGAAGCAAAAGCAGAATCTCACTATTACTGTCAATGTGTGGTCAGGTGTCTTAATTGTATCATTCCTCTTCCATCTAATGTATGGCTGCACTTGTAGCTTAAACAAATAGAACACATTACGAAAAAAAATATTATTATTAATAATAATAATAAATAATTGTAACTATATCCAATTATCCAGCATGGATTGATTTTTTTGTTTGTCAAGGATCATGTAAAAAAAAAATTTACATTACTGATCACTAATTTTCATCTGCAGGTACACACAATATTTGATGAGATCAGGCTATGAAACACAAATAAAGAGTCATACATGATGACTACATAGCCCCCAAACCTTCCAGCCTCAGCCCCATTAAATAACACACACACACTGTAAATATTATATGGTTTATTTAAAAAAAAAAAACTGAAACCCTTATTAGGATATAGTCAAAAATTAAATATGCCAAAAACAGTCTTAGAAGAGGTGTTGAACATGATTCCTGCATTATTCTCTGTGCTTGTGTGCAGACATTTTTTTTTATTATAATTATATTTTCTGTGAATATAGAGGAGTTGCATATTGTTGCATATTTGTTCCTCTAACACACCATTTTTCATTGTAAAGACTTTTTTTTTTTAATTTCACAATCAGAACGTTATCAAACAAGCAGTATTATTTTGAGAAGTGGCCCCTTTGTAAAAACCCTTCTTAGGACTTTTTTTTTTCAGGTCTTTGTTTAAGGTGATGTGTTTTTGTACTACGCGACGTTGTAAACCTTTAAGCGAAGACTGAAATTCTACTTCACTGATACTGATACTGATCACTGATACTCGTATTTCCTGAAGACGTGAATGCAACAACATACCACGTCAGCTGATGGAGCCATGTAAAACTCACGTGACTCTTCCCCACACGTGACATTCGTCGGCCACTTGGCAGTATCATGGCTGCAGCAGCGCAGTAAGTTGTTATTGACTGATGAATATGTATTTATTATACGCCTAATAATTAATAGAGTGGTGTTAGCGTAACCTGCTTTGCTACATGCATGTGTCATTTACGTGTTCGCGATAGATGTTGCCAGCTAAAACACCCATTAGTAACTGTCAAACTGCGCGATAAGTCCCGTTGTTTTAGTGAAATATGGGACTTCCTAAACTATTGATACTTACAGCTAAGCTTTCGCTACTATCAGTAATATTGTGACGTACTTTTGTTTTACTACGTGTCTACGTGTGTGTGCGTGTCTGCGTGTGTGTGTGTGTGTGTGTGTGTGTGTGTGTGTGTGTTGAAAATCAGTATTAAAATTGGAAAATAATCCCAAAGTTACTGATTATTTCAGGGTATAACTACAAAGAAAGGGAACATTATCTGAGCTCAAGGAGTCACATGATTAAACGGAAGACACCGAGACAGCCTAAAAACCACAGAAGAACTGGGTCAAGTGTACCTTGAAAAGTTGTACACAGGTCTACAACTTTAACCGTGCATTGCTTTAGAATATTTGATATATAGTAAAAATATAAGTACTATGGCTCTAGTTTTCACTTAATGGAATAAATTGGTTAAAACTGTTCATTTTAATTCTAAATCTGAATCTAAATTTCAATCTCCTTGTCTGAGTTTGGCGCTATGTACACCCTGTACTATTATGCTGATCTCAACAAAAGTCAGTTTTCTTGTAATTGTGACACAACCCAGACTGACTTATTCATCATTATAAAACAATAAAATAATCTGCTGTGGTAATCATGAAAAAGTCTGCAGTCAGCATATATAAAGTTATCTCTGCTAGAGAGTCCGAGGCAATTTGCAGAGAGTGGAGCAACCAAATGGGACACCTTGCAGTATTATGTACTCTAGCACAACACTGGAAGTTTTGCCCACAAAATTAGGGTATTCTAATCTTAAATTATTGACACAGTTCTACTACACAAGGTATTTTTCTTATTTCTGAGCTTTTGTTGGGTAGAATAGTTGGCTTGCAGTTTCATAGATTTTTATCTGCCTTTCTCAATAATAGAAGTGGCTCTATTTTTGCAGATACACACTTTAGCCAGTAAACTCAGTCAACCGTGAATGATACTGAAAGCCATCAGCCATTAAATTCTATGAAGTTATGGATTAACCTTTGGTACAGATATGTTGGGTTTTTAATCTTATCAGCCAAGCTACAGCCAGAGACTGAGATTTATACCCAAGACCTATCACTTACAAGGCTGTCTATCTGTGGGAGCTCGGGCAAAGGTTCACCTCCCTCTTAAAAGTTTGATAGTACTGAGCAAATCCTGAGGATTACTCCCAGATAGAACTAAAAACACAACAGGTCATCTAGTCCTTTTATTTATTCTGGAATAAATAGTTTTTATAATGACTGTGATATATTATTATCAACCACAATATTAAAGTTGTGCTCGCTGATACAGGACAGTTATAATTTAGACTCCAACTATGTATCATTTTCTCCAGCCACTACTCCACCTTGAGCCGCGTTGAGATATTTTGTCTTCCTGTCCTTTCAGACCTGTCTACTGGCTGGGTAATGACACCCTGAGGGTGTCTGCTGCCCTTTTTGCCGAGAACCGACGGCGACTGTGCCACGGGCTGAAAGCCAAAGATGGTGTAGTGCCAAAGTCAGTAGTGGTGCTGCAGGGAGGAGAACAGACGCAGAGGTACTGCACGGACACAGACGTCCTCTTCAGACAGGTAGGTACTTGTATTGGTAGTGTATTTATTCATTTATTAAAGGATCCCAAAACTAGTCAGATTCCTTGTATAACTCGATTACAAAAAATCCTTGAGGCAAATTCTTTGCTTCAATGCTTTGTTTAATCAGTGTAAGCATGAGCGTTTCAGTCACACAAAACAGAACTGCAACAGAAACATATTTAGGAGTATGCGTGTGAATAAAAAGGTATTACAACATTAAGCCCAAGCAACCCCCAGTTTTCTCCACAAAAAGACTAATACAATGACAGCAGTAGGGAAGATGATGCTGCCATAGTTTAATGTGGAGTCTTTCTGCTCGGGTGAAGTTAAAGTGTGTTTCTATGGTCCAAAACAGCGGGGTTTGTTATTGTAATTGCCATAAGAACTTTTACGGGAAAAAAGGTGATGGAAGTTCCTCATCGAGTTCCTCATCAAACCACAAGCACAAATGCTTTTTAGCTTCTTCCATCCACCACCAGGTTTTGGCTTCTCTCTACTCTGAATGAGGTTCAGAATTGATTTCAAAAGCCTTCCGTTTGACTGCAAAGCCCATCATGGCCTGATTTGCTCAGTATGGCTCCTATGCCTTTTTTAGCCACAACTGCACATGTTTAGCACTTATTAACATATATTTTACTTATTACTTATCTATTCCATTATTTATTGCGATTAATTTTTTTTCACAGCACTTTGGCCATTGTGAGTTGTTTTTAAATGTGCTTTTTAAAAAAATTTGAGCTGAATTTTACACAACAACAAATCTACAACAGAGCTTTAAAATACATTTACAATAAAAGTATATATATATATGCATCTTAGTCTGGCACGTTTTTTTAATTAGGCAGCTTGTAGGCTGACTACAGCCATCCCACTTCCTGTTGAAGTGACACCTGCAGCAAGCAGGGGTGAGTATAGAGGGGGACATGGGGTGTACTATGCCATATTTATTTCAATAAATTATATTAATTAAAATGTAATAAAACTCTGAGCCACTGACCTGGTGCTGTTAGGCTGATTCACTGAATTATTATTATTAACATAAGTTATTAACATCAGCTCCATGATAACTTCTGGTTTATACAACAGGAAATGTTGCATCAAAGCATAGACCAAACCTCACTTCTGATAATACTGATATGCTCACTTTTCTGCTCCTCCAGAAGCTTACACCGATACACTACCATAGTTACACGCGCACACACACACCAAACCTTTTTTTTTTCTTTTTCTTTTTTTTGCCTCGGCAATTCAATAAATGGATGAAGATGAATGCGAATGGATTGCTGCTTTTTTTTTTCCTGTGATTTGTTTATTTTTGGATTTTAAAAAAATGTCTTCTTTAAACAAATTTGACTGTAATATGGCATGTAAATACACTCAGACGTTTTAGTGGTCTTTACAGGTATTGTATGCAGTTAAACTATTAAACTGTGGCTATTTAGAAGATATTAAACAGTGAGCACTACACTTTAAAAGACCTGCTTTTTTCGCTTTTGAATCTTTATTATTGCTGATTAATAAAGAAAGAAGTATTTCTTATCACATTACTCGATTAATCTATCCTTAATTTATAAAATAATCAATAGCTGTAGTTCGCTGTGTCTGAACAATCAGTGTATTCAATTTGAGTGCACAAACACCTCACCTGGTCAAAGTCAAGTTTCAACCTTTCTAGTTGGCATAAGCTCCATACCTACCACAAATATGTTGGACAACCTGCACACTGTATAGAAAACACTTATCTAGATTTTTTTTTTCTTGATTATAATTCCTCTACCACACAAACTAAGGACTATTATTTGTTTGAACAGAAATCAATCAGCATATTGAAGGTTTACTTTTGATGTCGCTTGACCTAACTGGCCGGACAAAGGAAAACTCTTATTTTTCTCATGCAATAATCTGAACAAAGCTAGCTCATTAAGCCTGTTACTGATTCTTGAATTGTACAGGAGTCCTTCTTCCACTGGGCTTTTGGAGTAACTGAGGCTGACTGCTATGGAGCCATTGATGTGGACTCTGGGAAATCCATTCTTTTTGTTCCTAAACTGCCCGAGAGCTATGCTACTTGGATGGGAGAGTGAGTCACACTAATCTTCAAAGAGCTGTGTACAAGGCCAACATCATCACCAGCTAGTCCACAGCAGTGAGCTATACCTTCAAGGAAGGGCTGACAGTTATGTTATCAGCTTTAAACCTTGTGTATTTCATTTATTGTCAAATGAGCAATATAATATTATAATATATAATCATTTTATAAATACATACACCTCCTCAGTCATAGTGATTTTGGACTATAGCAACGCTGCTCTAGAATAACAAGATCACTCACTCACTACAGAATAAATTGTTCAGTTAAACTAGATTTATTTATTTATCCATAGTATCGTTGGGTTGTGTATAAGATGATCTTTGAAAACACTGGACACCATAACTGATACTGACCATCTCACATGGTCATGCTCGCTTCCCTTATCTAGAAACCTAAAAGCATCTTTTGTCATATGACTCTTTAAGAAAAAAAAAATCACTCAAAAGTAACGTGGTCAGCACTTAATGTTCTGGGTTCTGCTCAGTTTTTTTTTTTCTCTCTGAACTTTGTCCTCAATACTGCACTTCTGCTGGTGTTTTGTAACATAACCCATCAGTAATGTTTGAAGAGACAAGCCTTTGAAAAGCCCTCTGATTTTATGTGCATGTTTTATTTTGATTCTGTGTGTATGGTTTGTCCAGTGCGCTTGTTTTCATCAGTTTTATGTTTTTCATTTATTGACAGGATCTTTCCCAAAGAGCACTTCAAGGAGAAGTATGCTGTTAATGAGGTGCACTACACCTGTGACGTAAGTCTGTCAGTGTTGGTCTTTACAGCCCACCCTCTCTGGTGTGATCTTTTTTTCTGAACACTAGCTGATCTTTAATGTTAATTGATAGAGCCATGACCAGGATCAAAGTGCTTTTTTCCTCACATACATTGCAGCGCTGAACTTTTATAGACATTACCCAGCAGAGGTGCAGTTGGCTCACACATGAAATCAGAAATGGTTACAAGTGAGAAAAGTCAAAGGATCCTGAATTCAAATTTATTGAAGAATTCTGACAGTGATACATGTATAACTTCCCAGGGGGAAAAAACTGAAACCTTATTCTGGGGCAATAGCACTAAACCCTTTAAGAACATTTGATCAGATTTTGCTGGTGATTTTATACATACCCTGATAACTATCAGTTAAAGTTAATTTATATAATGCGTCAAAATTACTGGCCACATAAGTGCCGAGAGCCATTTCCAGATGAATAGCGAGCCTTGCTTTTAGAAGGACTTTGATTAAACAGTCTAACCTTTCAGCTCCCTGGTACAAAGTCAGTGTGACGTATAATTATACTGATGCGTGAAACGCACAGGTAATAGACAGGTGTATTCACGAGCAGCAGGTGGTCTTTATGCATCCTGCCTCCTGCATGCTACCCAGGCACGATCTGAGCCGAAATTAAACCGAGTATTTTCAGTAGTGAGAATACTGCTGATGTAAGCCATCTCTTGCTCTGTGCTACACCTAAGAAAGGATAACTTATGACACTGTGCTGTGTTTAAAAACAGATATTATTTTTTTTAAAGAAGAATGGTCACTATGCTAGTTGCACCTCTTGGCTAAACTATATCTACAACCTTCTTCAAGAGGTGTACCACATACATTATTAGTGCAGGTCTTATTTGATTTATAGTTCGTTACTGAAATTATAGTAGAATATTCATGGAAAGGTTTGAAATTATTTCTGAGACCTGTTTGTATTTGCATATAATAGGACGATAGAACTAAGGTTATTTGTGTGAGACGATGGGAAATCTCAGAGGATAGTCCTTAACCTTGTTGAGAAAATGTGGACAGTGCTTTTGGCTCCCCCAAAGCACATGGAGTATTACACTGATAATCCATTTGGTACAACAGTTCATTAGAATGCATAACTGAGAAAGAGCCAAACCACCCATACTGTTGTGGGGGG
>VVHJ01052929.1:0-21173 GCA_015107715.1 Tylochromis polylepis
CACGTGCACATTTGTGGCCTGCTGGAGGTTATTTTGCAGGGCTCTGGCAGTGCTCTTTCTGTTCCTCCTTGCACAAAGGCGGAGGTAGCGGTCCTGCTGCTGGGTTGTTGCCCTCCTACGGCCTCCTCCACGTCTCCTGATGTACTGGCCTGGTAGCGCCTCCATGCTCTGGACACTACGCTGACAGACACAGCAAACCTTCTTGCCACAGCTCGCATTGATGTGCCATCCTGGATGAGCTACACTACCTGAGCCACTTGTGTGGGGTGTAGACTCCGTCTCATGCTACCACTAGAGTGAAATCAGCGCCAGCATTCAAAAGTGACCAAAACATCAGCCAGAAAGCATAGGTACTGAGAAGTGGTCTGTTCCAGAACCACTCATTTATTGGGGATGTCTTGCTAATTGCCTATAATTTCCACCTGTTGTCTATTCCATTTGCACAACAGCATGTGAAATTGATTGTCAGTGTTGCTTCCTAAGTGGACAGTTTGATTTCACAGAAGTGTGATTGACTTGGAGTTACATTGTGTTGTTTAAGTATTCCCTTTATTTTTTTGAGCAGTGTAAAATCTGCACACTTCTCTTTAAATTTTTTGGTGCAAAAATATAAGACTGACTGTCACACAGCCTAGAACTACATAAAACTGCATATTAATTTACAGTGATGGCTTGACAAATTTATATTCTACCAAATAAAAATTCACAGTAAGAATAAAAATTTAAAAACAGCACATATATAACAAACATTGAATTTAAATATGAGGGGAACAAAGCATTTAAGTCTTGTGTTTCTAATAGGTTGCCCACTCCAGCTCAACTGCTTCCCTCTCCTGCTGAGCCATGACATTTTCTTCACTGTAAAATTGTTTCATGGCTCATTTTGATTCTGTGTGCTCAACCTGCAGTACGATACTGGAGAAATTTCTTTCAAAGTAGATTTTTAAGAGAAAAAAACCCCCCACAACTAACAGATGTCACAAGGTTCCACTCAGGTTCAGAATAGGCATGACATTGCTTATAATAGTCCCCCCCCCCACTGGGTTTTCCTTCCGCTTCTTCAATGTGCAATGAAGTTAACAAAACAAATTTGACCACTTTCTCCTAGACCCTGCCTTGGAGTACAAAATGGAGTTCATGAGTAGAATAAGACCTTTCGTCTTTGTAAAACTCAACTGCATAGATATGAAGAAAAGGAAAAAATCCCAACAGAGCAGCACTGACCTGGCTGGTTTCAGTGAACACTGATAGGTGTCTGACACCAACCAACTCTAGCTAGAGACAAATTGATAGCACCTATCTAGAGTGCTGGTTCTGCCTGGTTTAGTTTACATGAGTCTACCATCTATATTAGCTCTGGATCCTTCCCCATGGTGTTTAAATTTGTAGCCACAAATTTCACTGGTTCATCGGACTCTGTGCACTTACCATGCACAAAACCTTCACATTCTTTAAAAGGTGATTCCACTCAACTACACTGAAAGTTTTCAAATACAAGGAACAAGACAACTTTTGTGTTTCAAAAAAATATCACAATAATTTGATATTAACATCTGCATGCAACATACAAAAATTAACATTTCAGGTGACAGCAAGACGTAGCATTGAGTGTTTAAGCCCATTAAGCACAACTTGAATTTATTGTATTCAAGAATGATACCACTGCTTTGATGTGGGTCTTGATTATTTTTGCAACAAGAAATTTTTCAGTTTTTTTTTTAAGCTTTCTGTCAGTTCTATTCTCACTTGTGTTAAAATACTTTCAAAAGAAGGAAAAAAAAAAGACAAAACAAAAAAACATATCTTTTTGTAGTATTTAAAAGCCAATTTCAAATTAATTTCCTGCCATACTGAAAAACGTTTAATTTTAATTTCAACCACGACCTGAAAAGTCATTAAGCCAGCAATAACTTTTATACTTTTAAAGCATTACTATTAACAGCCATCTTATAACAAACTTCTTTCTTTGGAGAGGCTGTTGAAACAGGAAAAAGGCAGAAACTGGAAGACAAAAGGCTGATAAAGTAATTGAGGGAAAGCTTTTAAAATACGCCACTGAGAAATGTTTTGTGACTTCTGTCAGTAACTGTTAATGTAAGTGTTCAGATAATTAGCTAGTTTTAATGAAAGCTTCAGTAGTTAATAGTTTAAATAATATCCCACATATCAACACCACTGGTATTATTCTTTAAAACAACAAGCCACAGATGAACGTCTTTGACAAAACATAAGTTTAATTTAGTTCACATGAATTATAAGACAGTAACTCTGCTAACAGAGAGTATTCTGTCAAAGACTTTTCATCTGCGGCTTTATCATTTTCTAGGCCGTTAGGGTCAAGGCTCAGAGTCTAAATTGTGAGACATACAATAACAAAAATGAATTTAGGACAGTGGACACCAAGTCTTTGACCTGAGGACAGAAAACTGCTAACCTGAGACACAAGCTGCACTTGTCTTCTCCTGTCTTCTCTCTGCTGAAATAGTAGACACTGTCAACTACACTGGTATTATTGTGATGGACAAAAACTTTAAAATCACATCACTGCGAGCGCATGTATGACTTTACCCTTCTTGCTGCTGTCATTACCTAACTGACTTAATCACTGACAGCACACTTGTTTCACTCCTTTGATTATACCAATTTAAAGAATTTCCCAAATACAGAAAATACTGCATTTATTATCTTATCCAGCTCAGCACAGACAGTAACTCAGAGATGAAATAGAAATGTGCAAAAATATATATGACTCTGCTTTCAGCAATTGAATCCCCACTGTGATGTAGAGAAATCTGAAGCATACCTTGTAGGAATGAAACAACACTTCTTGGCCATTACATTAAAAATTAATCGATTCCTTAAATGGTGACCACGTGGTCTCCCCCTTACCTTTAAAGCTAGATGATCACATCTTTATGTTTTTATGGTACATAAATGCAAGAAAAGTTTAGCCTAAATTATCAAACTATTTTAATAAATTGCATTTTTGTATATATTAATTGCAAATTTACAGGCCTTGATAACTGCAGTATAGCTAACAGGTACACACTGTCATGTTAATGCAATCCTCTACTTTTCAATGGAATGTCTGTATTTTTTAAGTTGTTGCTTTTTCATTAATCAATCCAGTAGTAGCATAACAACGTCTGAATTGTTGAGTGTATCATCTCCGTTCCTAAACCCAGGATTTAAGAATAAATTGTCTGCAGCACACAGGCAGCAGTATTTCTTTTTGTTTGCATAACTGAGCTGCTATGTAAATGCATACTTTATGTAACAAAGAACTGTTTGAATCCAAAGAAAATAAATACCCTGGCTGCTGTCCTCCTCTGTACTGCTGAAATCATCCTCATAGTAGGTGTTTGAATCTGTAGAAGCACTGGCATCACTGCTGACTGAGCCCTTCCTCTGGCGCTGGAGAACACAAGCCTAGTAGCAGATAAATAAAATCAAAGTTTAAAAGTTTGGTTGGGACACAGAAAGTTTTCAGGATTCAAAGTCAGCCACAGTATTCCTACATTTGAAAATGGCTGGTTTCAATAAATAATCATCTAGACAGCCACCAACTTTGTTAGGGAAAAAAAGGAGAAAGTACAAAGACAAAAATGCACCAGACAAGATCTGTTGCTCGTTTCTTCCGTTCAATGTTTTGTATCACAATATTAAAATTAATGTTCAAATTAATAAAACAGCATAACTGCAAATTGCAAATACAACTGACTGCACCTTTTTGTAGGAGGTGGAGAGTAGGGTGAAAAGCAGATTTGTCAAGGGAACAGAGTCAATGAGTCTTTGAACCCTCTGGCTGGAAGTGCTCTGTGCCATGATGTTGAGTTCAGCTGGTGGTCCATCACTTGCCCAACCCTTTAGATGAGGCAGAAGGGGGGAAAAAAGGCTTTTAAGGAACACAAAGTACTTTCAGTAATTACTGAAGCACACTTAGATGCTTTTGAATTTTTTAAAATTGAATTCGTTCCCTACCCTGAAAGGGTAAGATAGAATGAAAATACTAAAAAAGAGAGTTTCACCAACTTTCAAATCTGTGTGTCTAATTTTAAATAAACATGCAATCTTGTTTAACCAAAACAACAGAGAACTTATACTAAATATGAAGTCATGAAGATTTAACTGTGGCACAGTCATTTAAAAAATTTGGTTCCTCAAACAAGAGATGAAGGCTTGAATGTGATTAGCTACATCAGTATTTAACACAATTATACAGTAGAGGGTTTAAATCCACAATGATTGTGACATCTGAAACCAGCGTTAGCGGTGGCAAGCACAGTATGGCTGCAACAGCAGTTTTGTTTTAATGCAGCTATATTTTTTTGTTGCTTCACTTACTCGGTGCAGAGCTTCAACCTGCAGATCCTGGAAAAGTGAAGTCAAAAGTTTGATTGCATGGTTGGCAAGGATAACAGACAAAACTCCGAAGCCTTGGTGTCTTGAGAAAGAGGGAAAAAAAAAAAATCAAAACAGGAAAAGGCAAAACATTAATGCACACAAATGACCTTTGATGCATAAGCATACCTACTACACTAAAATTTTCTTTATTAGGATTTAAAAATACCCTTTGCCAGGACCAAGTTTAGGTGACCCTGCGCCATCCTTGGTGCGACTTGCAATATCACGGACACGCAAAGCAGCCAAGGGATCCTTCTCTTTTCCTTTATCTGCCAAGGCTGTCGGGCTCAGGTTAAGAATCAGGTACAGGCTGTTTAAGAGGCACCAGGCTCCAAGCAGTTGGAAGTTCTGATAATGCTGCAGAACAGAGAAGACAGAATTTAAAAAATATCTGTCATAATACTAAACTTATAACTGATGGTCTAGGACTGTCAATTATAAATATATTTATTCTTTTATTTGTGCAATATAACAGTCAAAATTGTTACTCACCTCTCCTCCAGCTCTGCGAGAGTTGCTGATTGCTTGCCCAATCATTTCATAAATCTCCAGCTGTTGGGAAGACAAATGTTGTATTTTTCATCTTTTTAAATCTATGTATCTTGTTAAAATATACATGTTAGTAAGACAGTAATTAAAGACTTTAAAAGTGATCAGTTATGATACTTACACATTTCTGAACAATTGTGGCTGCATCATTTTCATAGTCCTCCTCTTTGGTACCAGTGGAGGCAGAGCGAAGTTGCAAGCCACTACCCACCTGTAGAATGGCCATGCAAGTGGCCACACTCACACCTGTAAAAACACACTGTAGAAGTAACTGTTTCCCAGTTTGGTTTTTGAATGTTATAGCAGCCTGGATCACTTGGTATGTTTTATTTTAACCAAAAATGTAACCACCTACCAGCATAGAGACAGCTTAAAGCCAGCACAGTCATATCCAGTAGTCTTCCTGGTGTCAAGGGCTCCAGTACAGGCAAGGAAAGTGTGTCCAAAGCCATGGTCACATCTATCACCAGTGAGTGAAATCTATGCATTTTATAAGCACAGGATAACAACTTAATGATGGGGCCAGCGGTTAGATGGCCAGATGCCAAGATTAAACATCAGTTCTTATTAGCCCAGTAGATATTAAAAAAAAAAAAAAGAATACCCATTGCGAACAGCAGTTGCATCAGCCACTGTGGCTGGCATGATAAAGAATGAGTTGGCTGATACAGCATCCTGGAAGCGGTTGATGTAGCGTAGAAAGTAGGGCAGGTTGAGGCACACTCGTAACAACTTCTCAGACCCACCTGGAAAAATTACGTTAAATCAAAAAATTAAATGATATAATAATGCATTAAATTTAATTTTAAATTAATTAATACGAATACTAATTACTAAAGAAACAAAATTTTCATTGCAATTTGTAAGAAAAAAGTGCTTTTACAAGGTTATGTATAATTTAGAGCTCTAGAGTGCTTTCAACAGTGAAAAGTAAACACAAGGGATTATCTGACATTTTGAAGCAATAGAAAAAAACCCTAAATTTTCCACATGGATGTGTGGGAAAAAGAACAAACTAAATTCTTGATTAAAATCCTTCACAATGTATATATACTCCTATATGGAAAATCAATTATTGAAGCATATTCACTACAGTGTGACTTAATGGTGGCATTTACTAAACAGATATTTTTCCAAAACAAAGATTTCCAGTCTCCAGTCTTTCAACAGCTGCGGTAAAACTTTTAAACCCTGACCTGTAGTGTAAAGGCTCCAATCTCTTGGAACAACTACTTACCTAGTTCCTGTAAGCTTGACACATTCTGGGACACAAAGGCATTTTTCATTTTGGTCTGAACAGCTTGATCTGTAGTTTGTTCATCGCAATCACTTTCAGCCTGTAATTAACAAGAGATACAATGATTACAACAGATATTTATCAACAATACAGTGACAGAATATTATTTTAAATCCAGCTAACAAAATTCACTTAAAAGGAAAGGAGAACAAGCTCCAGAAGTGGAGTAACTTCTGCTAATAGCGATCGAGCGAGTAGCTAGGTCATTAATACTTGCCTGCATGTGTGCTGCTGCTGATGGAGAGGCCAAGATGGTGGTAAGGTCAGGGTTAAAAACTGATGTCAGCTGATTAAAGAAGTTCATTTGTACTTCTTTTTGTCGAAGTTCTGGGTTCACAGCACTGGGTAACTCCTTCTGATCTTCCACTATTAAATGAAAAATGACACAAGAGTTTCGCCACATGTCACAGCTGTTAATCAAAAAGGCCTCTGGGACAACCCTGGCATGGATAAATACTCACAGCTTCAATGAATAATTATAGTATATAGAAAATAATCGACCAAAATTGTCTAATGCATAATGCCCAAATGCTTCCAGTTTTCTCCAAATAACTTATTCATTTTGTCTACCAGGACAGTGCAGTATTTTTCAGTTTTGTCCTTTATGGAATCTTACCATCTGAAAGTGTCTTGACGGTTTGAGGCAACTTGGCAGACTTCATCATAGCAGTGAAAGTAATGATTTCTGTGCGATCTAGTCTGCTGCAGCCAGTGCAGAGTCCCTTTATTAAAAGGATCAGGTGTTTCTAAAGAAAAACAAATAACAGCATAATTTGAGTTAAATTAAATTTTTATTTATTTCAATACATAATTCCATACAAAAATAAAACAGAAAACCACCAGAAAAAGCAAATCATAGATAATTAGAAATGACTACACTAATGCATTACAATTGACTACACCCACCCTGCTGACTGTTTCACTTACCTGTGAAACTGCACATGCCTCATCAGGGTTCTCCAAGCGCAGCAATGAGAATTCAATCAATACTTTGCACGCTGCAGCAACCGACAGCAATTGATTTCTTGGTACTAGGGGAACAGAGAAAAGAACAAAAATAACATCTAGCAACAAAACAGTTTTCACTGAAAGATCCTGGCTCATTGTCAGTGAGTGGCAGTAATTTGTCTATTACTCTTAGGAGACAATGAAATACACATACTTTGTCCGCATACTGTGGTGATGTAATGTGCTGAGAGTGCCACGAATGATGAGTAGAAAGGTTCATACTGCTTGTCGTGGTGAAGAATGTCTGATTCACTGCAAACAAAGGAAATTTTCCATTAAATTCTGTGAAATATGACTTTTTACACAACATTTATAGTGGGTTGTTTTTGCTTGTTGGGAAACGCCTGCTGACTGCTGCCTTACTTTTAAAATATAGACAAAATCAGCTCCATCTGTTGCTATGGTGACATTACATTGTGAATTGTGAAATTAATCCCTCTGAGGCACTACAATTATGTAAACTTTGCTTACCTACAGTTTGTCCAATGTGTTTGTCCAAGAATTCAGTCTTAAAAATGAATCAAAAACTTTTTAAAACTTTTCTAAAACAGACTTCTTATAATTATCATTCATTATCATCCAAATGTGTCTGAATTCTAAATGACAGACAAATTTTATCTACACACTGCAAACTCATGTTTGTTTTCATGTAACTATATGATAATTCTTACACATTTTGTCAACACAATAGGATACTGGAAAATGAAAGAAGAAAATGCTTAATGGTTTATAGTCTGGTAAAGTGACCATCAAATTAGTATAAACCTCCTCAGTGACTTAACTGATTAACATTTCTGGTACACCTCCCAGGAGCACTAGTTTGTCTCAGTTTTTTTAAAAAAAAAAAATGCAAAATTTAATACATGAAGCCACAATCAATTGCAATATATATGCAACAAATACTCAATATTATCAACAATTACTTGGAAAAAATCATCATGACCTTCACAAAAAGAACATAAAATAATAAAATGAATCCTACTGCTAACAAACAAGCTGCAATAACATGGCCATTCTGTTATATATGCTACAGTGTGGTACTGCCCACTTGCAATGCCATGAGAGAGAACACAAAATTTATTTTCCTAAACCTATCAACCCAGCTTGACCAAACTCAGTGTGGTTAAACTCGGTGGTTGGCCATTTACACTTTAGCAATACAAGCCTACTTCTTCATTGTCCTCTTCACAGAATGTAACATCTCAAGTCCTAAAGAAATACAAGGAAACAAGGTGTTTTTATGCTGATGGTATTGGAACTGGATTTTGGTGTGGTTGGGATTTTTAGGTACTTTTACATAAGCACCCGGGGCCTCTAATAAACAGGCTTTTTACCATTACACAACTAAAAGAAACATTTCATCCAATACTTACATAGATAATGGAGTCTGACTATAATAAAAAATGAAATAAAAACTGCACAATAGGATAATTCAGCTACATAACACTACTTTCAGTCTTCGTAACAGTTGTGTTAGCGCACAGCCTGTTGCACTGGAAAACGAAACCAACAGACATACTAGGAAGCTTTTTATTTCAATGTACTAGCTTATGTTACGCCACAGAGAATCAAGGGACAACTAGGGAATCAAATACTTCACTCCACAATACTTGCAAAGCACTATTACTATATATTCCTACTTTCATGAGAACATAAATAGGTGGGAATGTTGTAACGAGATAACAAGTTCATTCTGCCCCAGCATCTTTGTGGTTAAGCAGAACCATGCAGCATTTCCTAAAATACAAGTCTTAGAAGCAATAACCTTAAGTAACCATTTTACTAACAACACGTTAATGGCAACCCACCATGACCTGATCAAAAATGAGTGCAGAGATAAGGTACCCCGCCTACTTCCAGCCTAACCACAAGCAGATGACGTTAAGCAGACTGGCTATTTTTGCCACCCTTATAATGCGTGAATTGGCTAATGACATGCCCAGATTACGCTTCATAATGCAAGTCCAAGACGCAAGTATTCTTGAATTTAGCCCAATGAAGTCAGCTGACGTAGTCAACTATTACTCTGGCTGGGGCGTTTGAGGGTTAGCCAGTCCAGTTGGAAGGCCCCCGAGTTAGCCTACCGGCTAATGTTTGTGTTAGCTAGCTAATGATGAAGCAATTTTGTTAAAGCTTACACTGCGACGCCGTTTAACGTCTGCACAGCACCAACATTACATTAAAGATAACTGTCCATCAGTCATAAGACGTGCTTCGTTTCAAACTCTGTAGTCACCAGGCAGGAAACGCTAAATAGCATTTTGAGTAAGTTAGCTGTCATTAGCATATCAGCTAACGTCTGGAGCTGACTCCATGCCAGTGCAAGTTAAGCTTTAATAGCTTGCTAGCCGCTAACGTTAGCTAAAAGGGTATCGTTTCCCATCCAACTACACTAACCAAGCTAGGTTAGCAATTTAGCCAGCTAGCCTACGCCTAGGTGGACACGGGCAGTATTCAAGCAAATATGAACCTGCAATTTATTGACAATTAACCGGTTACCTGTTGATTATAGATCCAATAAGCTGAGGTAGCTCCTTCGTCTCAAAAGCAGTGTACGAAGCTGATAAAAGCGGCCGAACTGCCGCTGTCCATTCCTGTTCCCCATCTCCTCCGCTCGACGCCATCTTGAAATCCTACCAGAAAAAAACTAGCTACTGGAAGAAGAAACTGTGGCGTAAGTAAATCATGGGGGCGCTCTCACTCTGATACCAGCACTGCCAACATTTCACTTCAAATTTTTACTGGTTTACTGTTTATAATCCCATTTTTAATTTAGGTATAGTTCATATTTAATTTAGGTATAATAATACAGTTCCCATTTTGCACGCACGAATAAAGCGATGTTTTTTCCTTCATTCTTTTGTGATATAATTACATATACAAGTAGTAAAACGTCCATATTGGGTTTTTTTTTTTACCAGGTTATTTATTTTATATTAACTTTATTAACAAACCAGGAATCGTGAGTTTTTGACTTTATGTGACTTTTATCCACGTATGTTAATATTCTTGTATAACGATAGATAGATATAGTGACACTACACCCTTTGATTGCAGAAAAGCTACCATGCGTTGTGTCCAGATCATCAAGTAAAAAATAAAATAAATTTATAAAGTAAATATTAATTCAAATAATGCATTAAAGAAAATAAATACTTTTATTGTCTAATTTCTGACTGCAGCACACACGACCTAGAATGCACTGCTAAATACATAATAAAATAATAAATACGCAAACATCTTCTTCGTTTTTCTTCATTTTCTTTGCTTTTATTTTCGCTTTTCTAACGTGTGGGGGTGCAGCCTATGTCTTCCACTTGAATTCTGTTAATTCATCACCTGTGGTACCATTATTTTTAAACTATATCATTTGTGTTTCTGTCAGAAGATCAAAATGAATGACTCATTTTACCACACATGAATTAAGCTCTTACACTATTCTTTTTTTCAATTGGGATCTGCTTTCATTTTTCTTTTCTTTCAGTTTAGGATTTGGTTCAATCCATGTGGGGAAAACTGGCTGAATATTTGTTAATCTGAAAGATCACCACCAGGACCGGCGCTATATACCTTTACAGCCTTTAGGGGGCAGCACTTCTCCTTCGCAGAACGAAAAGCAAGTCTTTCGGCTTCCGACTTCCTCCTCTCGTTGAAGAGCAAGTCAGGGCTGCTGCAGCAATGGCAAAGCTAATTTTGCTTTGGCTTCAATGTGTCATATTATACAATGCTGTCGATGCTGTGTTTGAGGACCAAGTAGGAAAATTTGATTGGTAAGAGGAATCAAGCGAATGATCAAATGTGTGCCGATCATGTTTTAATGTGGAAATGCTAATGTTAGCACCTGTCACAGCAGCTAGCTGCTAATCGATGGACTTTGAATGAGAGAACAGGTCAAAACACATTAGAATGAATACAAACAAATGTACATTTAGTAGTTAATTTCCGGAGCTGTACATATGTTCATGGTTTATAGAGTAAGGGAATCACTGGTCCCTCTAAATTCAGCGAGTGAAATGCGATAGAAAGTGATTTAAAGGCAATAGGAAAACGTTGTAACCAGTCTGATAGTAATCATCAAACCGGTGTCATGTAGTTCCGGCTTTTCAGTTTGAGAAATACATCTGTGCAACGGAATTGGATCCATGTGGTTATTAAAACATTGGTGTCACTATAATTATGGGTGAGCTGGATGACAGTCTGAATGCTTGTGCTTTCTCTTCATGTTTCACAGGAGGCAGCAGTATGTAGGCAAGGTTCGTTTTTCTCATTTTGACACACATGTGCAGTCATCCAAAAAGGTTCTTGTAGCAACAGAGAAGAATGTTTTTGCTGCACTCAATACAAGGACCGGGGAACTCTGTGAGTATGTTGTTACTCTGAAAGATGACGTTCTCACAGCTGATATTAGGTGTAGTCTTTTATTGTCACTTTGTATGTCTGTTACAGTCTGGCGACATGTAGATAAGTCTGGACCCGAAGGAAACATTGATGCTCTTTTGCACCATGGACAAGGTGATTAATTTTTTTCTAATTAATCTAATCATGTATTTGAATTGCAGTAAAGTTTTTTTTAAAGATTTTTTTTTTTTAAGTTCTTCCAGTTGATGAAACTGTGTTTGTGTCCTAGATGCAATCCAAGTGGTTGGTAATGGCCGCTTGCTGCGATCCTGGGATGTCAATGTTGGTGGTTTGAACTGGGAAATTGTGCTCGACTCTGGGAGGTGATTATTTCCATGAGTTTTTTTATTGAGGTTTTTATTTTTTATTTATTTTTTTATTAAATCTTAACTTGCTGCTTTTATATGTTCAAGTTTCCAGAAAGCATGTCTAGTGGGACAACAAGGCACAGTGAAACATGTGGCTGTTTTGAAAAAAAACACTATCTCTCTCCATTACCTTTCTAATGGCCATCAAAAATGGATAGAAAATCTACCAGAAAGGTATGTTTTTATATTAATATTAACTTTGTGTACTGGTAATCTCTATTTCAATGAACAATGTTTCAGTTACCACCTTGAAGGCGTTTTTGTAGAAAATACCACACAGTGTTGTAAAAACAGTTGTTTTATTATGAAACGTTTGTCACCTTCTGTTTTTTTTTTTAATCTCCACAGTGATACTGTGGATTACCAGACTGTTTATTCTGGAGGAAATGGTGAAGTTTATGTGTTGGGAATTGTTCCCCATTCCCACGTTGTTATTATTGCTTACAGTACTGATGATGGAGAAATAATGAAGCAGGTAATCCTGTTTGTTAATGATAGTATTAAAAAAAATACGTCTATGCTCTGTAAATGTAGCATATATAAAATGGATAATTTGTGAAAGAACAAACTAACTTAAACACTGAACCAGGACCAGTGGTCAGTATATAGAATGAATCCCACATTTTTGTGAGTTTCTTGCTTGTGATGTTTTCAGATCTCGGTTGAAGCTCCGTGGCTGTCCAACTTAGTGGCCAGCTGTGCCATCATTGGTCAAGGGATCCTGATTTGTGTAGACTCTGCAACTCCATCGCTGTACATGTACGACTTACACCCGAATATGTATGATTTACAGATGACCCAGATCTCCCTGCAGGTATGATTCTCATAAAGACTTTTCTAATTTACAAGATTACCATGTATGTCCTCAGCTTTAGATAGGGTAATTTTAAAATTTTGCCTCTTTCTCTTTCTCAGCTCTCCACTTCTGTGTTCTTATATGTTCTCTTATGAATGCACAGTTTTTCTTTTACAGTCTTCTCCTATTTGTCTTCTCATAGTCACTAGGACTTGAAGTAGCTCCAGACTTTCAACCGGTCCTGGTGTCACACCAGCCCAACTCAGCCCATCAGCCTCTGTCTGAGTTCTTCCTTCAGCTCGGCCCTGATAACTACCTGCTTCTCCAGCTCAGCAATGGTCAAATAGTAACACTCAGGGATTTCAAGCCAGTACGTAATCTTTTCTCTGTCTTTTTGTTTCATATTCAAAAACATTAGCCTGTCCTGGTATTGCAATTGTTCTACTATAACAGCCAACATCAGTAAATATCTGACAAAATATAAATGGGGCATGGCATCGTTGCCAAAATATTTTATTGCCCCAGGCACGTGTCAAAGAAAATAACTGTTAAAAACAGCCAAATACAATACTTTTTTTTTTCTTTTTTTTTTTACCTGTGACATTTTGTAGAATGTATTATTTTTCTACAGAAAGATGATGTCTTTTGTTGTATTATACAGAGGTATTTCCTTTATTTGTTGTAGGCCTTGCTGGTTTCATTTGCAACCACTGGAGAGAAGACCATTGCTGCTGTTATGTCCCCGAAGAATAAAACTGTGAGCCAAATTTAATATTTCCCCTTTAGATTTATTTGTGGGTTCTAATGTGTTTTAGCTTTTTTCTTAGTCTTAAATGCATTTGATTTTACAAAGCAGACGTGTGACACCTATTGATTTACCTAATGAAAAGATTTGTTACTGTAAGATTTTTGTCATGTTTTTCAGGAAACCGTTTAACAAGGGTTTTTTTGTTAAATGAAGTTCTTTGATGGGAGATGATTATTTATTAGTTTCTTTCCTATAGGCTTGCAGTATTAACCTCTTTAGTGCTGAAACTGGACGAAGACTTCTAGACACAACACTGATTTTCATTATGGATCCTAATGGTGGGAAACCAGAGAAGGTGAGTCAGTTTTCTTTCCTGAGATACTTTGGCAACTATGGCCTTCCAGAGCAGGCAGAGGTGCAGTCAATTCATTTCGGTATGAAGTGGAAAAAATAAGACATGCTGGTTTTTCGTTGTTAAATGTCGGTACGATTGCAACTTGAAAAAGGAACTCCCAGAAATGCATATGTAACAGGGTCTGGGCTCGCTTTGAAAATATAGACAGTACTCTTTCTTTTTTTTTCTTTTTTTTAAATGCCAGCTTTAGTAAATGTGACCCGTAGTGTGTTAATAATGGCTTTACAATAGAAGTAAATTATATTCTCTCTTTCAGATCTACATACAGCCATTCTTGAAGAAAGATGACTCTGTAGGCTACAGGGCCATGGTGCAAACAGAGGACCACACACTCACTTTCATACAACAGCCAGGTATGAGCAAAAACAGGAAGGAAGGAAAGAGTGCTCTTTCAGGCTGTACTGATGTTAATGTGAGCAGAGCTATTGATGCTGCAGGGTCTTTTTATTATATTTTTACTAAAGCTTACCAAAGTAAAATCCTTCTCATTGTACTCAAAATAACAAAAGAAGAATAGACACCCTATTTTTTCTGGAATGTGTTTTAGCAAGATCAAACAGAGAGATGAAAACTTCATGAATACTCTCATACTGTGGTCTGACTGTGGTGGGTTTCTGTCAATCAGTAGGCAAATTAAATGTAAGTGAGGAGTCTGCGTGTTTGTTTAGTGTTGAGAACTAGGACATTTTTCCCAAAGCGCATAGAGACTTGTAAGCTGTGCAGTGCCTCATGATAATATTTTGGTTTATCCCACCTCTTAATCATCATGGTTGCTGCCAACATCTGACCACAGTGTGGACAGATTTCATAATGTACACACAGTCCTGTCTTTTCCACAAGAATGATGGGAAAATGCGTCTCATGACGTAATTAATGGAAAGCGTCAACACAAACTGCATACAGCGGCAGGGTGTGGGAAATGGAATGAATAAACGATTGCAGAACAATAATGATTCTTGCTTTCCAGGGCGTGTAATGTGGACTAGAGAGGAGGCCTTGTCAGATGTGGTGACAATGGAAATGGTGGATCTGCCCCTCACTGGAACGCAGGCTGAGCTGGAGGGAGAGTTCGGCAAAAAGGCTGGTAAATGTCAAATCAAAATTTTTGCTGTATTTGAATGGAGTTCTGTATTTTATTCATTATTTAGTTTATCTGCTTTAAATTTAAAGACTTTGTTAGCTGTTAAAATCTCCTTTACAAAGTGTAAACTCAGGAGAACTGGATGATGTTTAAGTTTCTTAATTTGCCATTAATGTTTCCATAACTGAGATTTTCTAATTCATTTCTGAGGGTTGTTCCATTTGCTTGTGTTCTTACTTAAACAGCTCAGCTACTGTATCAAATTGGCGGCTTTGCTATATTCCAGTTTCAAACATCCTTTTCGCACGCGCATGTGTGTGTTGAGATCATTGCTTCAATTTCTTTTGTTTTTGTCCTGTTTTTTGTTATTGCTGCTTATGGATTCAGCCATTCAAGGTAACAGATCTTTGCTTTTTTTTTTTTCAGCAAAATTTGATTCCTTGTCTTACGGTTAGGACTTCCCTCACATTCACTGAACCATTCCTCTATTGAACCCTTTGATTCACTTTATTTCACTCTTGAAATAAATCCTGTATCCCTGTGTCCTTGTTGTTTCTCGCAACGTTTGTTGAATTTAAGATATGAAATATGACGCGGATCAGATGTTAAAAATGTGAGTCAAGTCCACTGAAGGTCACTTAGCGGCATGTGTGCTCTTGTTTACGTTTGTCCAGATGGGCTTATGTCTATGGTGTTCAAGAGGCTCTCCTCTCAGCTCATCTTGCTGCAGGCCTGGATCGCTCACCTCTGGAAGCTGTTCTATGACGCACGCAAGCCTCGTAGTCAAGTTAAAAATGAGGTCACCATCGAAAACCTGTCCAGAGATGAGTTCAACTTGCAGAAGATGATGGTTATGGTCACTGCATCTGGAAAAGTATAAAACTAAAGCTTACCCTCTCATTTAGGAATGGTTTGTTAGTGTTTCAGGGAGGATGAGCAGCACCACACAGTTGTGGTCAAACTAGATTTGGTTTATTTTGTATAAAATAAACCAGGCTTGAAGGGAAATGAAACGCTGATAAATAAACTCCCATCAGTCATCTCACTTTTCCTGCAAGGTTCATTCTTTTCTTCTTCTCTTTTTTTCAGCTATTTGGGATTGACAGTAAGACTGGCAGTATTTTATGGAGGCACTACCTGGATAATGTCCCATCTAATGCCGCGTTCAAACTGATGGTACAGCGGACGACAGCACACTTCCCTCATCCTCCGCAGTGCACGCTGCTCATCAAAGATAAGGTAACTTATTGCAAAGGCTCTGTGTTTAGAGAGTCAGGTCTGGTGTCATTGCTCTTATCTTGCAGGCTGACAATATGGATAAAGCTCAAATAAATATCAGGGAAAAAACTGACCAAATGGTATCTACAGTTTCCAATTTTTAGAGATAAGACAGGCTCAGTAAAAGATAAAAGTAATCTTAAAGATAAAATACTGACCTGACTTGTAAAAAGTGATTAAGGTTTATTTTCTTTGTTCTGTTTTTGGTCATCAGGACACAGGGCTCACCACACTGCATGTATTTAACCCCATCTTTGGAAAGAAGAGTCACGTGACTCCACCTGCTCTACCTCAGCCAATACTTCAGTCACTCCTGCTGCCACTCATGGACCAGGATTATGCTAAGGTTTTGCTTCTAGTTGATGATCAGTACAAGGTTTGTAGCAAACTGTATTCAAGTTACACATTCACTGTGTTGCATCTCAAAGCCACGTAATGTTGCCTCATAACTGCTCCTTCTCCCATTAATTATACTGTTTACATATTGTGCATGAGCACCAGGCAGTAGAACACTGTTTAACACTGGCTTTATGTGAGCTGTTGGTTACCTGAAAACAAATGGTATCTAAACATTGTATCCGTCTTACTTACTTTTTCCCAGGTTTCTGCATTTCCTTCTACAAAGAACGTACTGCAGCAGCTCCAGGAAATGGCCTCATCCATATTCTTTTATCTTGTTGACTCCAGCCAGGGAAGACTTTCTGGTTATAGACTTAGGACGGCAAGTGAAACTTTTTGAAAGCATCATTTCCTGATTCTCACAGTAAACTCTCATGAAACTATACCCAAGTCACAGACAGAAAGAGTTCATGTGTATCATTTTGTGTTCTCAGGATTTGTCCACTGAGCAGATCTGGGAAGTTGTCATTCCAGTGGAGATACAGAGGATTGTCTCTGTCAAAGGGAAAAGGCCTAATGAGCATGTGCACTCCCAAGGGAGAGTAATGGGAGACCGCAGTGTTCTCTATAAGGTACCGTAACATCCTTTTTAAAACATATTGTTTTATTTATTTTTTTTAACCTTTATTTATACAGGTAGTCCCATTGAGACTTGGTGTCTAATTTACAAGAGGGACCAGTTCCAGACAAACATATTAAAATTACAACAATAAAAGAAACAATAAAATGGCTAAATTTGTCTAATGTACACAGTCACAACAAAGATTAGAACAAGTTCCCAGTGATGATTTCACAAAAGCATTTGTACATCTTTTGAAGTATGCAAGGGAAATCAATTGAGAAAGTCCTTCTGTTTGTTCTTTTGAATACGTGTTAAGAAGGCTAAGATCATATCATTGACTTTATTCTGGCTTGATTTTTGTTTGTTTTGGCTCAGTTTTCCCTCTTTGTTCTAAAAGAAAGTAACACCCCGTCTTGTGACGTAAACTAAAAACTCATCTTTCCAAGAAATCTTGTAACCCATGTCACTGTTTTTCCCAGTGAATCACATTCTCCCTTCGACTGCCCTCTTTTAATAAGAATTCACTGCTAGTACTCCTTACTGTTGCCTTTGTTGTGATTTTATGAATCATCCATGAAGTGTGCTCTTGCATTCATTATTTCGGAGAGTAGCACATGAAGATAAGGACAAAAACACATTAGAAATCATTCACTAGGACAGTTTATAGCGGTACATTGAGTAGAACTTGAGGTTTCCTAGAATTGTTGATCTCGATAGGCTGATGGCCAGCTGACTGCCATATTTGAGACCTTGTTGCAGGCATTTCCTGTCATAATTTCTGTGAGTTTGATCCCTGAGAAGGCAAATGTAGCTTAGCATAGTCAAGAACCCTCCTTCCTTTGTAGATTGAAAAATTAATTTTTCAACCTTTTTTCCTAAATGAAACCAGGTACAAAAAAACCCAAAAAACCCAACTTATTTCCCAACTACAAAGAAAAAGTTGGGGCTCATAGATTTGGATGCATTAGTGAGGTCCTACTTGGTTGTAGTGGTTTACACTTTACACATTTGCTTGGCAAGCGAGACGTCGCTGGTTGGACTCCAGCCGGAGTGACAAATCCCAGTTTGGGTTTGCGTCAGGAAGGGCATCTGGCGTAAAACTCTGCCAAATCAAACATGCGGAGCAGCCCAAAAGTAGCTTGAGTGAGGCTCTGCTTCATTTGACAACAAATTTATCTTAATTAACAAGATATGTATTTTTGCGTTATTATATTAATTTAAATACCGAATTGTGTTTTAACTCGTTTTTATAGTACCTGAACCCCAATCTACTGGCTGTAGTGACTGAGAGCACAGACACGCATCAGGAACGCAGCTTTATCGGAATCATCCTGATTGACGGTGTGACCGGCCGCATCATCCACGAGGCTGTTCAGAGAAAAGCCAGAGGACCGGTGCATGTTGTGCACTCTGAAAACTGGGTGGTGGTGAGCACGTTTGTTTGCTACAGTCACATGCAGGGATTGAAATAATTACAACCACCTTTTGTTTCCATGCTTTTTGCATCGTTACAGTTTGAATGCCATGTGTTCTAGTACAAAGCACATAACTAAATAGAGGGAAAAAGGGAAAATATTGAGGGTCATATTTATTCTGTCCCCTTCCCCTGTGTGACTCTGCAGTATGAATACTGGAGCACCAAGTCACGTAGGAACGAGTTCTCTGTAATTGAACTGTATGAAGGAATGGAGCTTTACAACAGCACCGTGTTCAGCTCGCTGGATCGGCCACATGCTCCTCAGGTTCTTCAGCAGTCTTACATTTTCCCCTCCACCATTTCTACCATGGAGGCCACGCTGACTGAAAAGGGCATCACCAGCCGCCATCTGCTCAGTAAGTGTCACTTGGTTATATTGCTGTTTTCTGTGGTTTTTGGCTTTTAGTTATTAGAGAATAAGTTTTGTTTTCTTATGAACAAAAAGTATTTTCAGCACTGGGCTGCCCACCGCCTTTTGTAATATGTTTGTTTGAATTTGCTTTGTTATAGTTGGCTTGCCGTCTGGAGGGATTTTGTCATTACCAAAGATGTTCCTCGACCCGCGAAGGCCAGAAATAGTATCTGAGCAAAGCCGGTCAGTCCTCAAGTCAGGCTTAGTATGAAAATGAAACTCTGATTTTTCTTTCCTGTTATGTATCTGACTTGTTAACTTGATCTTTAGTGAGGAGAACCTGATACCCTACGCTCCAGAGCTGATGATCCGTACAGAGTGGTTTATCAACTACAATCAGAGTATATCAAGAGTGCGAGGTATTCACACTTCCCCGTCTGGACTGGAGTCAACCTGCCTGGTGAGTCTGCCTTCAAAGTAATAAAAAGCACATGACAGCGCAGTGTGAGATGGAAATAAAATGGTTTAAAAAGTCATTTACATCATATATTTACTTTGAAATGGTACAAAGACAACCTATCAAATGTTGAAACTGAGAAATGTTATTAATTGAACAATACACTCAACGGCCACAGCACTAGGTACACCCTCTCAACTACTTGTTTACATAAATATCTAATCAGCCAATCACATGGCAGCATTGTAATGCTCAAACTGAGCATCAGAATGGGGTAGAAAGGTGATTTAAGGGACTTTGAATGTGGCATGGTTGATCTCTAGAGTTTACAGATAATGATCTGGAAAAACAAAAATAAAATATCCAGTGAGAAGCAGTTCTCTATGTGAAAATGCCTCATTGATGTCAGAGGTCAGAGGAGAATGGCCAGAGTGGTTTGAGCTGATAGGAAAGCAACAGTAACTCAACACATCGAACCTTAAAGGAGATGGACTACAGCAGGAGTAGACCACACCAGCTGCCACTTGAGCAATGTTTCCGGCACCTTGTTGAATTTGTGCCATGAAGAATTAAGCCAGTTCTGAAGGCAAAATGAGGTCCAACATCATACTAGCAAGATGTAACTAATGAAGTGGTCAGTGAGTGCAATAAGATGTAACTGTGGTGATCAGAGCGTGTTTAATATTGTGTTGCATCATTTCTTCTGTAGGGTTCATAACTGATGGAAACAAATGCTGTTGTTTTAAAAGTGAAATGTTTTCCCATCCTTAGTAGATATATTGATTTCAGCTGCTCAAAAGTTAATGGCGTACTTTACTAGAGTTGTGATGTTGAAATAAGCAATACATTCCCTGGAAAAAAGACTGGATGGATGAAAGCATGTTGCTCTGAGATTTTTATATATCGTGTAGTGCACAAACTCTGTGCACCTTCTGTCCAACCGTATTACCAAGGTGTGAGCCGTACACTAAGAACAAACCCACTGGTCTCCTTTTAAGCCTGTGGTATTCCATGTTCATGGTTTCCAAAAATAATTTAATATTTAGATTTTTCATGCCACTGAGCAGTTTTTTTCCACTCTGCCTCAGATTGTCTTACATGAGCTTTGGCCTCGCAAATGTGCTGGCTCCTGCATCTTGTTTATTTTGGGTTTGGTTTTTTTTGCACATGGTGGACTTTTAACTTGTTTTTGTGGATGCAGCAATGAACTGTGTTCAGTGGAGCTCATGCACTATTTTCCACAATGGAATAATGTCTTGTTTTTTAACCAAAGGTTGGCTATTCAGTATCTGCTTCTGACCTTCTTCCCCACTTACAAGGAATTCTTTGGATCCTTTAATATCAATCTGCCATAGAAAGAAAATCCCCCAGTTTAAATTAAATTGACAGTGGTTTAAATAAACTATTTGCCCACTCAGTCTCTCAGTCTTTCACAAATGGTGAAATCCTCCTTGTCTTTACTTGTGTGAGGCTCAGCTTCTCTGGGATGTTTTTTTTGTATAGCAAATCATGTTACTCAGTAACCTCATTAGTTGTGAGAATGTTCCACCAGGTCTTTTTTTTTTTTTTCTCCCCCTTGTTTAG
>VVHJ01052929.1:21197-33341 GCA_015107715.1 Tylochromis polylepis
TTTTTTTTTTTTGCCTCGTGTTGCAGACATCAAATTCAAATTGAGTTCAGAACATTTTTTTTCTTGTACAACATCCAATTAAATGTGTGCTTTAAAGGATTTTCAAATCATTGCATGTACATTTTACACCGCATCACAACTATTTGGAAACAGGGCTGTAGATGATTACACATGTAGGCATGCCTGTATTTAGCAGATGTTTGCCTTATTTGGAAATGTATTGCCACCACTTAGTTTTCCTCCCCACTTAAATAAAATCTTAATATGACAATTTATTTATTTATTTATTTTTAGGTTGTGGCATATGGTCTTGACATCTACCAGACGCGTGTGTATCCCTCAAAGCAGTTTGACGTACTAAAAGATGACTACGACTACATGCTGATTAGTAGCGTGCTCCTTGCCCTTTTCTTTGCCACCATGATCAGCAAACGCCTGGCAGAAGTCAAACTGCTCAACCGGGCTTGGCGGTAAGGTGACGGTCAAAATCCTACATCTGCCAGCTCTGTGGCTGCACGAAGGACCTCGGCTCCAAGATATGAGACCGCTGAGGCCGTGCCTGTCCAAGAACACAGGTCAAAGTTCAATAAGGCCCATAAGGAACTGCAGGGGTGAGGGGACAGTGGGGAGGGGGTGAAATGAGGGGTTAATAAAAGTTTTATGTGTTTATTTTTTAACTTATTTTGCAAAAATGAATTATTTCATAGTAGAATAATTGTTCTTTTGTGAAACGTCATTTCGATTAAATGTTTAACACATAGCTAGTTACGAACCGATAAAACAGGCCAATTTATTAAACTGTGGAGCTTGAAAACTTCTGCTCATGTGAAAGTTATTTTAGTTTTCTTGGGCTTTTTTTGTTTTGTTTTGTTTTGGGGTTTTTTGAGACATTTTTGCATCACCAGACTGATCTAATAGAAAGCGATAACAAATGTGGAGCTGAGGGAATAGTCAGAAGAAATGCGTCAATGTGAGCATGAACTCGAACAGTACCATAACGGAATGGTTTGGTTTTTTTGTTTGTTTGTTTTTTAGCCTGCTGAATCACCATGATACTCCTGTCCCATTTGGATTGTTGGCAAATGAGCTGTGAATATGAGCTGTGAGGTGATAATGTAGCATGGACAAGAAATGGTTTTTTGAGATGTTTGAAAACCACCAAATGAACTGTTAGACTGTTGCCACTATCACATGATCAACCAAGGGAATGGGAAGAGACAGTAGCCTTTCCTTTATGTACATCCCTCATCTTGTAGCTCATACTTTCATGAGAAATTTTCCACATAGCTACTGTTGATGCTCCATTAAAATTTCTCCCAAAGCTCCAGTCTGAGTGCTTTCTTTTCTTCTTCTTCTGTCAGCTGCTCCTTTTAGGGGTCTTCACAGCATATCATCTGCCCCCACCTCCACCTATATTCTGTCACACCAACTCTCTGCTTTTGATGATGATTATTATTATTTGATTATTCCAGGTGCTGGTGACATGGTCCACTATGTAATGCCTGAAAGTTTGATTAGACATGGGGTGGCAGCCTGGTTTAGCCGTAATGCCATAAAAATAGATATGTTCATAGGTTTCTCAGGTCCCCCATGGCAGATCCAGGACTCACTGGAGAGATATATTCCACACCTGGCTTGGGATGAACTCTGTATGAACTGGAAGAGGTGACCAGGGTGAGGGAAGTCGGGCTACCCCTGTGACCTGAACCAGAATGCTAGAGCTCTCTGTATCATAGCTTGAGTGTGAGGAATGAGGCAATCCTAGAATGAATAAGTTATTTATTTCTATAAATAGATTAAAGACAATTTTTACAATTGACACAAAATTATGAACTTACAAACAGCCTTTGCTTGGGCCAAATCCGATACAGAACCTTCATGAGAACTTCATAGATGTTGGTGTAACAAAGGTAAATGTGGGCCTGCACCTCAGCAGTATAAACGTAACATGACTTCTGTGCCCACACAGTTAAACAAAAAAAAAGTATACACAACATCAGATTTACATCACTAAAAATTTTTCATGAGGATCAGCTGATGACAAGTTTTCTGCTCTATTTACAAACGCAACAAGTGAAAACTTCTGACTTGTTCTTCATGTGTTTAAAGACCTGTGAATGTAAGTGTGACTGCAGGTTTTCAACAAAGTTTCTAATGAAAATGAATTAGAATCTAGCTTCAAATAAACACTGAGAAAAATGATGCTTTAAATGCAGATGCTGGATATTCTGCAGTCAGAATGCAGTTTGATGTAAATTTCTCAACTCTGGGAGTAATAAACGCTATCTTATCTCAATCAGCTCTGTGATACTGAAATCATAAGCTAATTCAAAACACAAACACCCAATATTAGCATCATCAAGTGTTTGACATGACTCTCGTTCAAAGCATGGCGCGGGGGTGATCTAACATGTTCATTTGCAAATTTGCTATCAAAATTTGTCAAGAATTTTTAGACTTGCATTTGGTTAACTCTTTTTTTTTTTTAATAATCTGGTATTTTTTAATGAAGCACTTTATTAAGTTTATCTTAAAAGGTGCTAAAGAATCCAAATAGTACTTTATTTAATCATTTGGAAAAACATGAAATCTATCAATACATTATACTTTTCAAGCAGCATTGTGACAAAAAAATAACAGATGTGGAACAGTTTGGCACAAGCCCAGCTTGTACATTTATAAAGACGCGCTCTCTTGTAAGGTATATGTTGCATAGCTAAGGCTGTTTTTAGTGGTATGAGCATATGACTGTCAGGCTTCAAAAATTTATACGTGATCATACTTTTTTTAGTAAGAAAACTGCAGTATCTTAGTTATCAAAAACTGACAAACGGTGCTAGAAAATAAATATCTGTTCTCTATTTGTGAAAATACTATATTATTGTGATGTCGTCGTGGTCGAAGGAGAAGAGACGTCTCTAAAATACTAACTGGTAAAACGTTCAGTCAAAAAACCTCGTGGATATTACACCAAACACATGTCAGTCAATGAAAATACAAATACGTTACACATGTGAGCAGATATTATTGCACACTGTACGTACAGTCGTGTATCACAGAGTGATTAATAACGTCAGTCACCGTTTTGTACTTGTCTAGTTTCAGACATGGCGAGATGATTTCTACCTTTTCTGCCAGAAGCTGCTGTTTCCTGTCTTAGCAGGTTCACTCAGGAGTCTCTCTCTTCTCTCTGTGTTTGGCGGCCGGCCCGGTGGCAGCAGGATGTAGTGTGTCGCGCTGGCCTTTCTGCCATCCTTCAAAATCGGAACAATGCAGGGAGAAAACTGGGTTGCAGGTGGCTCACCTGTCATCTGTCTCAGTAATGCCTTACTAACATATTTGGGGTTAGCAGCAAAACTCTGAGTGGCAGGCATCACTCCATTGATATAAATTGGAAGACTTTTAGGGCTTGGGGTGCGTGGTGGGCAGGGTGGGACTAAAGGCACCCTAGGAGGGATTTTGGGAGGTTTGTCTTCATCGGTCTTTGAGAGTGTAGCAGATTTTGGTGGGATGGGGATACGAGGAGGGATTTGTGGCCTGTCTGTGGACCATGATGAGGTGCTGCCTTGTGGCTGGGTGGAAGGACCCGAGCTAGAAAATTGGATTCTAGGTAATAGGTGGTGGTCTGGCTGTTTGGCTCCAAAGGTATCCTCAACTTCCGACACCACAGGCTGGTTTTCATCTCTCTGGTGACCAAGACACCAAATGTTGGCCACAAACCTGCCTCCTCCAAATGTTGGCCGGTCCTCTCTGCTTGGCCAAGAGAAAGCCACGGATCCAACCCCAGCATCTCCAGCCCTCAGTGAACTCTCTTGGTAGGCATAATTTACTTGGCCAAAGTCTTTGTTGCTGTTCCTGCAGATGGGCTTAGGGCAGCTTTTGGGCAAAAGGGGCCGTCGGTCACTGGTGAAGAACTCAACCTCACTATCAGCTGCTTCATCTGACATAAGCTCCTCGGGGTCTGGCAGAGGTGGCAAGGGTTTGGCCTCCCTCTGATCAACCCCGAACACTGCCTGTCTCTGGGAAGAAGGGACCACCTGGTCTCCCTCACTGGGCAGCAGCATGTTGTCTGATGCTAGGCGGTAGGAATCAGAGTAAAATGGAGGCTGGGAAAGAGAGGGGTTGGCTGGGGAGAGAAAAAAGGGCAAAAAAAGGAAATGTGTTAAAACAGCTGTCACAAAATGCTACATTTACTTTTATACTGAGAAAGCAAATTGTTGTGTAAGGCTTTGCTATCGCTGTTGTCTCCTCCAGTGCAGAAACAATTCTCAGAGGAAGAAACATGGAAAACAACTTGCTGCCCAACCGCCTTATAAAAACGTATTTTACTGAAGATACTGTACAGGAAACGGGAGTAAAAACATCCTGAAAACAACAGCTTAACCTATCGCCTTCTTCGTCAAACATCAGCCACAACACCCTGATTAACACAGGAATCATCATTATCTGCAGGGCAGGCCATAATCTTAACTGAGCTTCCCATAACCTTCTCTGTGGAAACATCCGACATGCCCCAGACTACAGGAACAGCTGGTGACTGGGGAGTGATAGCTTCCCCTCCTCCTACATCCCAATCTCTCGCCTCTGGTACACAGCTTAGTACTGTGATGGCAAACTCACTTGCATCCTGTCTACATACTCTTCTACTAGACAAATGAGGTTTAAAGGGTTTTTTTCTCTAATAAAAGAAGTGCATAACTTAACCTAATTTAACAAACATAACTCTTCACACTCCTTGAGTATTTCAAAACGATGAAAAAAAAAAACTAACGATTTATTTACTAACTAAATAAAAAGTGTAAATTGCCAGAATTTCTACAATTTACAGTAATAGCAGACAAATACTGACAATGTTCCTGATACATATGAATTCAAAGCAGTGGAGCTATGATAACGTTCATGCATCCAAGCTAAACCAGTTTTCTTCCTACATGTAACACTAATATCTGAAAAAGACTCACAGTTAAACTCGTTGGCTATTTGCTGTTGCTGTTGAAGGTCCTTCAGGGTTTGCTCTGCATCAGCACTCAGGCCAAAGCGCACTCTACAAAGCAGGACAGGTTGAGAAATCCTTACAGAGCTGTGCGTGACGGTAAATCATTCCAAGTCAGTCATTATGAGACGAGCCTAACAAATGCATTAACAGGACATACGTTCAATTGTCCTTTTTCTGTTTGCATTATAAAACAGTAACAAGTTACTGGATCGCTTTCCTGAGCCAGATTCTATGTGTCTACTCTTCATTTGCCAGACACTGTTATTTAGTTTCATATTATCTTGCTGTATACACATATTATAATCCTGCATGACTACATGTACGTTCTCTGTCGCTCATGCTAACATTTATCCCTTTTCTTATATTTTTCTTTTTTTTCCCGCTCAGAATTACATGCCCAAAATTTTGCAAAGCTGCCACAGATTCACAGATAATAATAACAGATTATTTACGCTTTTTTTTTTTTTTTAAATTAGCATTACGACTTGTGTAGTGTTATATGTACCTGTTCAGGTCATGCTGTCTCCACAGATTATTCTGACTCCTGGCCATGTTATAGAAGAGATCGTGTTCTTATAAGAAGCTCTGTTTGATATCGATCTGAAGCTCCAACACAAGTCAGCGCTGTCAAACCCATCACAGCGTCATTCTAGCCAGTGGTAAGCTGTTGAAGAAACATCGACATTTGAGCACGAGGGGATTCATTTGGCTACTTTTACATTCACATCTGGCTTTTGCATTACATCACATTATTCAGGTCACACCTTTGCTGGTGTGAAATGCCCATAAGCAGGGTACAGCTGGATCTCATCCCCATCCACCACACTCAGCTGCATGTTCTTATCTTACCAGGCAAGGCAAAAGGCAGCAAACAATACAAGATAAATGCACATGCACAGATGGACTACTTCATGAAAATTGTACATAAAGCTAAGTATTTTAAAGTATTTTAAATTGAATGGTGCATATGTGAGTAACATATAACAAAGTTCAGAGGATGTAACATTTCATTACATTCTTTATGTTTAGTATATAGGTTTGCAGAATTGTGAAAAACATTCATCTCATTCACATTTCAGTATAGCAAAAGTATCATTACACAGCTATATCCAGTAGCTTTTTCCTATTCTCCTAAAGGTTTATGAAAGCAGTGCAAAAGAGACGTTTACATTTTGAACATATGCCACGTTTCACTAGACACAGTAAACAAACGACTTGTGATACCCCGCATGTTTAAGGTGAGCCTCGAAGAAACAAGAGTAACAACAAAATCCAAGAAAATTGCTTCAGCCTGCTCTCTCAGCCACCATATGTATCCAGTTTAAAGCTATTTGTCTGATGAGCAGGGTATTGCACAACCTCTGGGTCAGATGTGGGAGGGCGACAGTACTCCTGCACCCTCCTTCGTCTCTGTGAAACGCTCCAGTATCTGCCCTCACAAAAGGGGCTAATTGTGCAGAATTCCTGTGATGCTGAATGACAAACTCCACCGCTGAGACGGCCCCAAAGCACTGCGATTATGGATGCACTTGAAGGAAAATTCAGTTCGAGTCTGACAGGGTCACAAGTCCTAACCTTATTAGCCCACTGACTGAGAACAAAGTGCATTTAAAAAAACGGCACACTGCGAAATGCCTTACTGTTAACATATTTTAAGGGGTTAAGGTGAGAGAGAATTTTGTGCAGACAGGCAAAGCAATGAAATAAGGTCAAAGACCAATTGTGACATCCATGTTGACGATTAAGATTCTCAACTAGCACATATCTATAAACATGACGATTTCTCGTGATATGATGCACAGTAGCTGATATCATTCCAAGGCGGTGGACACTTGTATCAGGGCGAAGGTGAAGGTCATCCTGTTTTTTTTTTATATGATAGATGATGATGTCAACCTTGCTGTTGTGGTTTTGGCTTACGGTCAGACGTCCAGCTCAGGTTAAGCAGACCATCAGACAACTGAGGGAGTTTAAAACTGAGTGATGCCCCTGTGTCTTCCCAGCACTGACACGGCAAAGCACCCCGCAGTGTTGACTCAATGACATACCTCTCTTTGTTCTCCCCACGAATTGTGCCCTATACTTTACAGATTTGTGCTTCTTGCATTGAAAACAACATTTAGAATTAAAATACACTAAGGCAGACACATACTGTGCTTATGTAATGAAATAAAAAGACCCATTTCACATTAAAATGTAAGCACCATACTGCCTGGAGGGCAATCCAAGGTCTCCATTCTACTATCACTGCAATCTTATGCTTCAAAGACCTGCTTTGTTTCCTGTCCGTGATAACTCCACTGCCGAAGTGGGAAGCAAACAATGCAGAGCATGCAAAGGAAACCCAACTACAAACAAAACAGTGACTCAAGCGTGTATTTGAATATTAATGCTATCCTTAAAACAACCAACTGTGGCGTCATTTCCACCCGTGAGCCTCGGAGATGGAAGACACAGACTAATTATGAATTCTACCGGCAATTACTCAGTGTCCATGAATGGAGCCACTCTCAGGCATGAATGGGCCTTTGTGCCACTTTGGTGCACAGCGAAGTAAGCATGAAAATACAAGTAAACTCTCCCATGAGGTTAGGACTAGAGATACGCCATGGAGACAAGCTGCCACAGCCAAGGTATGAGTCTGTGCCACAAAAAGTCCCCTGCGGGGGGGACTGCATGTGTTGGCACAGTTGGAAGGACAAGCCAGAGGCTGAAGAAAACAGTTTGTTTAGTACATGCAGGGTCCTTGGTGTGTTGTCCTTGGCAGTCCCAACCTCAACTTTTTTTCAGGCAATAGACCATTCACTGACCAGGCCTTCTTTACAGATGAGTTGATTATCCTGATGGCATGAAGTTTGCACCTTACACACACATACACACTAATTAAGTCTGCTAAGCTGTGGGACTAACTACAACACTGCAGGCCACAAAATAAACAATAAAGCATTTAATTCACTGAGAGAAACAGTTTTAAAAACAAGAGCCGCAGCCCAAATACAAGTTCATTCACCAAACTTAATCTAGGTTCAATGCGTGACTGTGGCATTCAAAATTTTTTTACATTGCACTAACAAACCAGACCTGTAGCATTATCTGCATGTACTGATTTTTAATGGGCCACATGGTGAAGCCCATGCTGTAAATGTGACAGTTCATTAGATCCTGACATTTCCACAGTTTCACTTCATTCACCTGGGGAATAAAAGAGGCATATGAAAAAAAATGTTTGTGACGATATTTAATAGGAAAAAATGCTGTTTTAGTACTTGCTTTTTACTTACAAAGACATATAAAAATAATTAAATAAACGTGTTAAAAATGCTTTTGTTGTTGTTACATATCTAATATTGTTACATAATATTATATATGTAACAACCTACCTAATATTGTTACATATGTAATATGTAACAAGAGGCTAGGTAGAATGTATAGTCTACTTGCATGTCCGAAATGTTGTGCCTCTAATAAATTAAAGTCTAGATAGTGTGCAAAAATTCAAGATTTTCACATTTTTATAGTTTGAAAAAATAGGACAGCTCCACCTCGTCATGCAGTACATTTTCACATCATATGTAACTATTAAACTTTATTATAGTCTATTTTACTACTATAATTTATTTTCGTAACCCTTATTGTCACTTCGTGTTATTGGTCTTTATCGCATTACATTCTTGATAACACAGCTCACCTTATGTTTAACTCTGGGTCATGCACTTTTTACTGTAATTTATTTTACATTATATTACTGAATTCACGGTAATTTTGACACTTTTTGAATGATAGTTGTAAACCAAGTTTGACTCCCTCATTTTTTAAATTTTTTGGAAATTTTTTGTGCTTTAAATTATACGAAAACTTCAGACAGAAACAGGATTACTGGTTTACTCTTTATCTCCTGCTAGTGGGTGAGAGTGGAAGTGCTGGGCAGTCCAAGACCCATCCCGCCTCGACGTGACTTCCCTCGGCGGACGTGAGTGAAATCCCTCAGCGGGTCAGAAGTACAATGCGTCCCACTAGATAAATAACTTCCTCTAGCTGGTTACTCACACATATGTGCAGTTTACAAAATGCTGTCCACACACATTTGAAATATACAGGCTCTACTCAGAAAAGAGACAAGAGTGATTTCTGACCATCGGCCGGCTCTTTTTCTTTCTTTTTTTTTTTTCGTGACGTCCCAGTGTAGAAAACACTCGTATACACTTAGTAACAGAGTAACATTCACATCATGTACAACACAGCTCCTGGCCATCCTGTGGTGAGGCAAAGGCAACAAAAAGAGCCAATATTCATCAAACAAATTTTATGAAAACGTGATGAGTCTCACCATGAAAATGCTGCTTATCCGTCACGTACAGCTGGCTTCGCTCGATCGCCCTCAGTCCCAAGCGAGAAATGACACTCGTGAAGCTAAAATCCAGTCTGTCAGTCAAACATGTGCATCAACCCTCCTCTGTCAACAACACTGGGAGGTGAAACTCATTTTGTCAGAGTGACGCGGGTTTCCACATCTCCTTATAAAAGAACTCAACACCCAGAACAAGTTATTGTAACTCCACCCATGGCTGCCTTAAAGGGATAAAAATGCCTGTAATTTTTTTTTTAATCACTCTACTGGGAAATGCACTAAATACTTTACACCCCCCCCCCTAAAAAGTTCTATTTGATTTTTTAAATTAAACTAAATTAAATTATTTTAGTATTTAGTTGGAACCCAATTCTGTCCAACATAATTTTGACTCTATTAAATGTAACTGATGACCACAGCCTGTAGTTACTTTTCAGATTACATTTTTACATACACATGATAATGTTATAAAATATGATTTGTTCTCTATTAAACTATACAAATAATCTCCCTTTGACCAGGAATAACATTGAAATGGTACTTGTGCATTATGATATCAGCAGTAATTCACATTGAATAAGTCATTTGACACAATAACCCTTACTTTTCATCTCTATACTCCTCTATACGCTTTTACCTACCTACCTGAACTCTTCCGTCACCCGCAGTGTGAATTTGACAAGATGCTATTAACCTGTCTGCGCAACTTTCAGGTTGCATGACGCCATCCATACAATCTATTTCCTTACTGTCAGTGGAATTGAAAATCTGTAGATCTTAAGGATCTATGCTCAAATCTGTTGAGCATTTTATTACATCGTTTACCATACTCTAAGTATGCCTCAGCAGGTCAAAAAGCAAAAATGTCCTTTATTTTATTTGTTCCCTGTAATGCGTGCACAGGAAATTGCATTTCAAGCAATTGTGGCCTGACTTGTGTGGGAGTCAGAAAGTGTGTGGGTGGATATTGGCGTGTGTACAACATTAGACTGATAAAGAGTTACAAGCACTAGATTGGCAGACCAGACATGAAGGATGAGGACTTGTTTTGAAGCCTGCATGTCACAAAAGAGTCGACTGTGTGTGTGTTTCTCCTGTGTTTGTCCTCACCCACGCTGAGAGAGGCAGAAGGACAATATGAGAGGCCATTTACCAGAAAATAACAGGGAAGTGAGTGCAGGCTATTCTTGTTTTGACCACAGGGTCCAGACCACACTGGGCTTACAGTCTTCCCCCAGGACCATCTGATCTTTTTACTGCAGTAACAACACAAATAAATCCTTAGGCAAAATGACCCATTAAATATTGTACACTGTATAACCAAGTCGTAAAATTGTAAGCCAAGTGACCCTATAATCTTTCTTTCTTCCCTTGTTGCACATTGTTCAGTAGTTCCTCTGCTTGTAACTATTCCAATAAAGCCCACATACAGTCATATGTGGATTAAGGAGTGCCTTATACCTATATAACGATTGTAAATCACAAACCCATAAAATAAATACGCCACATGTAATGTGCTTACATTGCTGCAATCATCAACCGTCCCTCTTCCACCAGTGTAACTTGTTTGCTTAAAGGAATACTCATAGTGTTAACAAACAAGCTGTTATGTATCAACTTTACATTGTGCAATGTGTAATTTCAAAGTGACACAGAGAAGTACAGTCACACTACTATCATTCTGCTATAAACCAAGTTCACGCTTCGTGTTACAGTGAAGACTGTAAGACTAACTATATAAAACTATATATAAATTAAATATACCACCTGCTGTCCCTTCAAAATTCTTAGTCTAATCATTTTTTTATTAAATTGGATAAAGATTGAAGATGGCCTCGCAAAATTCAAAGTTTTTGCCACTTTTACCAGCAGCTCTGCTCTTGCTTTGCAGTCCTCTGTGGGCGCCTGTGGTGACCCAGGATGCTCAGAGCTGTGGCTGTGGAGGTTTTTGTCGGGGTGGGCCAGTCTCCCACAGGGGAGGTCAAGTCATTTCCTGCTCTGAGAGACCTCCGTCCCTCACAGATGTCAGTGCAGTCAGAAGCCCACCTTCCACATCTGCAGCACTCCACCTCCCAACCCCCCACACCCTTATCAAAAAAGATAAAGAAGACTGCTTATTTTTAATGTTGCATACATACATATATGTCAGAGTCCAAGAGCAGACAGGACTCAAATGCAGACTGGCAAAAAATTAGCAGGACTACCAGGAGGACTATGGCACACATAGATGTGTGTGTATATATAAAAACAATTTTACTGTGGGAAAGAACAGGATTAATGCAAGAATGAGTAAAAAGTACAAGATCATAATGAAACTCATCAAGAGCTATGGGTATATTAAACTGATCTATCATATCACCATCTGTCTGAGATTAGAAAACTAAAATGATGAGTGTGTGTGCAGCACAGCGCTTAACAGTGTCTCAAGTTGGAAAAGGAAATGAAGTAGGTAGGTGTTAACATATGTTTTCTATGGTAAATACACTCGTGTAGGTTGATGTGCTGACACGGTGACACAGGGAATTCTCTTATAGAAGAACCAGCTGTGTACAAACATGTAATAGCAATTAGAGCGCCGCTACAGGGCTGCTGTTTTCAAAGTCGCGGTTGACCTGTCTTGTGTTTAGGTTTCGCATTCCTTATTCCAGCGAATCTGTGTTAGAGGTTGTGATAACTACAGGCGCATATGGTGGCCATATTTATGAGCTGTATACTTTAAATATGTGACTGCATGAAACAATGTCACTTGCTCCTGCCACATATGTAAGAAGTTAAAAATCAAGATTGTTCAGAGATGAGT
>VVHJ01052930.1:0-11023 GCA_015107715.1 Tylochromis polylepis
GGTTTGGGGGACTGTCGGCCAGTCGGTTTCAGAGATTTCAGCTCGCCGTGCCCTGCCTGTGATACGTCGTCCCCCTTCCAGGAGACCTGATTTATGTCTTGGTTTTGCACCAAGACAGTCCAAGGGGGGATTATCGCTTGAGGATTTATTGTAATGCACAGAGTCTTCTTTCTTAGTCATGTTATCTGTGCTCCTTAGCTGTGTACTAGCTTGCTCATCGCCATTGTTTTGAATCAATGGCAAGGTTGTTTCATTTCCACACAGTCCATTTACCTCCACGTTTACTTCTAAGTGATGAATTTTTGTCTCCAGTACTGCAATCTTCTGCAGGAGGCTGTGGTAGTCATCTGTGGAGAGGGGAGGCATCTTGTTGCTAGTTAGCCTAGCGGGAAGTGGTGCGCCTCCTCCTCCTCCTGCTGTATTCTCCGCATCGTTGTCGGCGATCTGGGACCTGGTGCTGCTCCACACCAACGATGTGCACGCCCGCGTGGAGGAGACTGACGTGAACTCCGGGAAATGCGGCGGTAACGGGGAGCGCTTCGCTGGCGTGGCCCGGAGAGCCACGGAGGTCAGCAGGATCCGCAGCACCGAGAGCAACGTGGTTTTGCTCAGGCTCAGCGGCTAGCCTTCGAGCTGCTAGTGTCCAGACGAGAAGGCGCAAAAATGTGGCGTGTTTCTGTAAGCGTTATGGTGACCAGAGGGCCAGAGGTCTTCTGGTAACCACTGCTATCACCATCTAGTGAAGAGAACTTTTGCAACCTGGAAGCGCTGTCCATGTTTTTACTGTTTAGAGTTGGATTTTCTTGTGAACATCAAGAGAATGTCTTCCAGTTTTTCTTGACCATGTAGTTTACTGATTACTTTCATTTCCACATTAAAAAGGCACATTAACATACCAACTTAAAAACAAGATGCCCGTGAAGACACGCGGTCATTCAGGTCATGTCATAGTATCGTAAAAACATAAATTAAATGCAACTGACTTTTTAAAATTATGCTTGACAACCTAAGCTAACCATATCAAGTATTTGTGCACTTTTATGAGATTAAAATAAACAGAACCTCTTTCACAAAGCCAATGTTGCACATGCAGTGAGTGAATAAACCACACTGAGATAAAATACATTAATAACTAGTCAGTTTACTACTAAAAAAAAAAATGTCCACAGTGTTTTTGAAAACCTTCAGTCGAATGATCTGATGCTGTAAAAGAAAAAAAAAAGATCATTATAACAACACAGAAATACTGCATAAAGTTGCATGCTTCCTACTTTTCAGCTTGATTTATAATTATGGCATCACTACTCTGCTACCTTCCATCTCCTCCGAATTCAGTTCTGGCATTTGTTATCTTGATTATGGACTGGAGGATTATAATTGAATATTTATTGGTCTTTGTCCATGCACAACTCAACATTAATCATTTCTCTACTAATCCAGCCTGTCTTTTATCTTCCCACATAAAGGAGTGTTAATCCCTAAATCCCTGTTTGGAGCACGCAATCGTTTCTCCTGCTCACTTCATAAAGTGCTATTGGCTATCTTAGTCAGGTGATGATTGCAAGTCTGCAAGATTAGACACAATACTTAAAGGTATCACTTTGATTTGCAAATTGCATGTGTTTCTATAATGACTAGTTTTTGAATAAGCTTGTGGAGCAAGCAGGTTTTTTCTTGTTTTGTTTTGTTTTTACATTCTCAGCTTATTCAGAATGCCCTTAACTGAGCTTCACAGAAATCTAGTTAATCCTGCACATACAGCCCTCTGGTTTTGGGATAATGATGCAACTCTTCAACTCTTTGCCTTCATACAGGATAACGTAAGCTCTAGGTCTGTATTTATGGCACATCTGAGGGTAGGGAGTTAGTCCTTATGGGTTTGAAACTCCCAGAGTGGTGAACCTTTAGTCTCACTTTTAGGAACATGAGTAAAAGCTGTTTATCAGTGTTCTTAACCAGGGAAAGCCGTGCCATTCCTTTAGGATTTAGAGGAGCTTTAGTGATGTCCCAGGAGTTCCCAGCAGGACAAAAAAGATAACACACATATGCATGCACATTCCTGTATTGGAAGAAGTACAAAATGTCCAACAGACAATTTCAAATAGCATCTCAATGAGATTCAAACTTGATACAGGTAAAGTATCATAAATTACAATAATTGCACCCAGGATTGAAGTCAAGCCACCTTTCAGCCAGCCAGTTTCAATCTCAAGACTAACCCACTTTTTCATGATGGAGGAAACAGAATAAATGCTGCAAAAGTTCAGTTTTCATCATCCAGGAGTTTCCATCAGACTCACATGTCTAGAATCTCATTTTAAATAAGGTAGAAAGTATTAGGCAGTGTAGTTTCATAGAAACAGAACAGAACTGCCATTAATTCAGCAAGTCAAACCTTTTTATTTGATCATTTCATTTCATTTTAATTTATTTTATATATCCAGCACACCACGTTTATAAAATAACTGAAACTAATTAGATTAGAGCCATTAATCCTGTTTGGTTACTTGGTTACTTTGTTTTCATTTGACTCTATAGTATAAACATTAATGCCTGAACATTTGGATTTCACAGTTCATTTATCGCTTGTATTATTTCTCAGTAAACTAAAGTAACTATGTTGTTTGTGTTATCCTGCCTATTCTTTCTATAGTCTTACCCTCCTCATTTCTTTGCCATCATCATTTTCAGCAGATGATTGTACTATTTACTACTCAGAGGTGACAAAACTACTTCATGTTTTTACACCTTACTGCAAACACAGGCCATGCTTCAAAATTTCTTAAAATGTTACATTTTTTCTTCAAATATTTGAATATGATGTGATTTTAGTCAGCTTAAATATCAAGCTATTTGAATTGATTTAGCATGTTGTTGGGCCATAAATTGACATGATTTTTGATAATAAGAATAACTAGACTTGTCTTCATCTCTCACTGTGTCCTTGTATGAACTCTTGTATATTAAGTGGCTAAAGTCCAGCTCTTATGATCAGGGTGGAACTACGCAGCTGTAAAACGTTGAACGTGTTGGCTACTTTTTGAACAGATTAGCTAACTTGATTGTTGACATAAATTAGCCTGTTTAGTTAAGCAGAGAGACCAACCAGAACTAATCCGATTGGCCACCGGCACTGATTTGCTTAAATGTGGTTCCAGGATAATAATCTATATTTAATCATTTTTCCATTAATACATGAATGAATGCCTTTATTTGTCACATGCAAAGTTACACGTACATGTTACCTGCAGTGAAATTTGACCTCTTCCGACCAAAGATACATAGCACAAACATCACACTGGGAAGACAGGTCATTCATACATTAGTGTTATGGAAATGCATATGACTGAATCGTTGCCTGTTGCTTGATGTTACAAAGGAGTTAAGAGGACAGTAGCAATGGTTTGTATAGCCGAGTACAACTATGCCCTCAAATACTGTAAACAAAATTTTCCAAAGTGATGAGGTAGATCAACACCCTACCAGAAACAGCTCTGACCATTTGATAGCCATGTCAGTAAAATCTCTGGGCAGTTATTTTAGGATAATTATTTTAGAGGTTTGTTTACAGCTCAGTCCAGAGTGCAGGCCCAATCAGAACACTTCAACAAATTCTGTGCTAATTTCCAATATGGATAAGGTACTGCACACCATTAAAAATGAAGCAAATTTACCAATTTCACATGTACAGGACATAAAGCAGATGACTGGCTGGATCAAAACTGCCTGCAGCTCTTAATCAGGGGAAGTGATTCACAAAATAGAACTTGAAATATGACTCATCTCAGCGCTAATACTGGTAGTGCAGTGATTTGAATAAAGTCTGTTGTTTCTTTTTTTCTTGCCATTATTGAAGTTAAAGGAAATGCTTACAAAAGATAACACATTCAAGGAAATGATTGTCAAGTTTGTGTGTTTTTGTGTGCCACTAATGTGTTTTTTAATACTATGCTCATCTTGTACCTAACTATGCAGTAGAGAGTGAGCATTTTGAAATTAAAACTACAGTGCTATGTTATGTTTGCACAGCAAAAGTAAAATGAACTTACAACATTATCCATCAGTGGTGCTATCAGGCCTTGTGCCAGTGGTGGCACGCTTTCCAAAGACAGAGGAAATAGGCTGGCTGCTGAGAACCATTTTGGCTGCCTAGGTTCTGTCCCTCCAAGCAAATCCTATCTTATTCTGGTGCTTCAAGTTGGCACTTTTCATTTTAGCCCCATTCCTTTAATTCAATGAATTAAAAAAGGCCATTAAATTATTAGATAATATCATAGCTGATGTTATTCCAAAGAGGGAGTAGTGAATGAGTGGATGCTATTCTGTAGGCATCTATCACCACAATAGTGCATCAAATAAAATTCATATAATAAGCATCATTTTTAGAATGAAACATAGCATCTAAAAGGGGCTCAAACAAAGAGCAAGCAAAATGTTTCCAAAACCCAAACAAGCAAGAAGGAAACAACTTTTCTTTTCTTGTTTCCTTCTGTCTTTCTTAATGTGGTCTCACTATAACTCGGGCTTCACTGCAGTAGACTACTACAGATGATTTTAGTTGATTAACAAACTAGTGAAGATGAACATCTGGAAGCAATTAACCTTCAGACCTACATTTATGCCCATGGAGCAGCATGCATCAGTAGAACTGGGCTTTGCTCCAGTTCTCTAAAACCCTTTGCTTTCTACAAAAACCACACATCTTTATCGCCGTACAGGGGAAAAGGTTGCAGTAATGTCTCTGTTTGTCTGATTGTAGCACTCCAGGTCAAAGGCCATTTTCACAGATGTCTGGTCAGCAATCTAAAAAACAATCACCTGAATCATGGTGCTGAATGGAAGTTAATTGTTATTTATCTGCCTGTCCTTACAAATTAAGAGACGATGCCAGCAACCACAGTCTGAATAACAAATATCCACTTATTAGTCATACTAGTAAAAATCAAGTTATAGATAGATAGATTCCATTTTACTTTTTATCCTTTTTTATGACCTTGTCTTGTGTTGCCATGGGTGATGATTTTCCCAGGCTTGTACTGTATATATCATTCGGGTCTTGACTTTTATGCGTGCCAATGCAGAAATGCTGCATGTGCACAGCACTCTTGGACAAATAAACACCATAAAGGCTGCAGTCTTCGTCCACCTGATCCAGTAATTTGTGGCCAAGGTTACAGAGGTAACACAATCTTAAGGGAGTTCTGTGCAATACTATGTAGGTCTTTCTTGCTAGGATGAAGTGAAAAAAGAAGTAGGGCTTTCTTTATGTGTGGTGCAGTCAATGCTCTTGTGAAGCACTGGTCAGTTTAATGTGTGAACTGACAAGTAAAAACTGTGACTTTGCAAGCAAAATTATATCAACATTAGCAAAGAAAACAGTAACAAAACATGATGACTATCAGTAGAGTGAAACTGTTGCCTTCCTTTATTGTAAAGGCTCTGGTTCATTAGATAGGTGGATTTTCCTAAAAGCACATTAATGCATCTCAGGACTACTAGTGCCAGCTATGCACACAGAGCAGCTAGCAGCTTGCTAAACCAAATTGTAGAAGAAAGATAAACTGTCCTCTGGTGCTTGAATAAAAGCAAAGACTGAGGAAGAGGGGGAAAAAAGTTAATTCACCATCATTCAGTTACCACATGAAGTGTGTTGCCGTTACTATATTTATTTGCCGTCTTGCTTTAGTGCAAATTGCAATTTGTTTCCTGAAAGAAGTTGTATCTGGAAAAAGTCGTGTTTAAAACTGCAGCTCTGTCATTTCTCATATGGGGAAGAAAAGTAAAAGGAACAGCAATTTACAGCTGACTTGGAGTTGCACTAAAGGAAGGCCATCTTACAAACTGCTAGTAGTGCTGCTGCAGGAAATTTGATTTGATTGTAACACAGGCACAGGCACGAGCTAGCAGGTAATGTTCACAAAAAAGGCAAGCGTAACGTGGTGCACTTTGTTTTTTCTCAGCAAATCACAGAATTCTTGTTTATTGGACAAATAGTGTCAGGGCATAACTTGTTATTTCAACCAAAGGCTGAAAATGAGAAGCAGCAGTAAATGAGGAAATTCAACACCAAAAAAGGCCTAATGCTCAGTTTTAATTGTGGCTTTGACTTTCTTAATGGCACAGTGCCATTGTTTGCAAACATGCCACTAAAAATGTTCAAAAAAAGGCTGAATTGCAGACTTATTTGGTCCATATATGTTAGCTGCCACTATGGTTGTTTAAAAAGAAGCTCAATACTAATCAATACAAAAATTTACTACTGGATTAGATACTCAACTGTGGGGGTTTTGCCTCCTCACACGACTTCACACAGCCTCTCCTCTCACTAGCACAGGAAGTAGTTGTACTTTATTTAATACTTTAGTACTTTATTTGGAATTTTTAAAGTTCAGTAAAGTGTCTGTTTCATTACTATTAAACAGTTATCATAAATATTAACTTGTTCTTCTTCTTCTTCTTTTAACCATTATCAGTTACTTGAAAGCCTCATTAGCCATCTGTAAAACTACCATTAAGGCAGCAGCTAGCAGCTATGGCTAATAATACAATGACAGCATTAATGTGGGAGCTAGAATAGCACAATTACTTGTACCTAAAAACTGTTTCTCAGTTTTGCCACATCCAGTCAGTGTTTTGTGTGAACAATAAAATAGGCAATGATGTTTTAATATCTTATAAATAAAATTATTGCATGAAAATTGCATTATTAGCAGATACTAATTCAGGCATCAGCCTCCAGTGGTACTATCATCATGTAATACCTTCACTGGAGGGCATTTTTGGCTTTATTGTGACACTGCTTTCAAACAACATCATTGGATAACTTTGATGTTCAGGTGCAGTGAATTATTGAATAAATTGTTGATACATTATAACTGTTGAGACTTGTTAATGACAATAAAGTAATTATTTTTAATGACTGTCAGAGCACATAACCTGCTGTGCTCTGACAGGTTAAATAAGTTGACCTGGGGCTGTTTGGCTTACTTAAGCTTAGCGTTTTACAAAATGAAAAGCATAATGTCAATCCATTCAGGGACTATTTAAGCCACTTCTCAAAGCTCTGTCAAATATTTTCCCTGCTGGTGTCATATTGCATACCTAATGCTACAGTGGTCATGGAGGATTAGTTTAAGCTGATGGACCTTTTGGGTGAGCACCTGCATTTGGAGCGGCTCTGACTCAGGTGGTGGAGCGAGTCGTCTACCAATTGGAAGTTTGGTGGAGTTCACATGCCAGAGTATCCTTGGACAAGATACTGAATCCCGAGTTGTTCCCGATGCATCCATCAGTTGTGAGTGTGAATGTTAGAAAAGCAGTTACGCATAAATTAAAGTGCTGTTTGAATGTGTGTGTGCTTGAATGAATAAGACTTGCAACAGAAAGCAGTTTGAGTAGAAAGTTGTTATATAAGCACCAAGTTGGTCCATTTGGAGGTAAATACTGAGCTCAAAGGGCAACCAGATATAATTTTGCTCTCATATGGTAATTTATTAATTAGCAAAGGAAGTGAAATAAAGTTAATACTCTACATGAGTGATATAGATTGTCATGTCCACATGAATAGCTTGATAAATGATGTAAAGATAATGTAAATGTCTTGTACTGTGATATTAAGTCACACAAATCTTTGAAAGAATACATTTTTGCTATGAAGCACCAAAGCACATGTCACTGGACTTACCCATAATGCCAAAAAACACAACAAAATTAAAAGAGTTCCCATGTTTTTGTAATGTTCACCCAAATTAACAAAGGAAAAAAAATTGAGTGAGTTAGATATACCTGAACCACAACCCTCATACAGTAGAACTCAAATCGTCTCACCAACAGGTGATTTGCTGTGTTAAAGTGACAAAAATATATAAAAAGTGTTCACTATTTAGACAATTTGTTCATTCATATGTTTCAGCTCTTTTTAAATTACCACTGCTGCCAACACGTTTCAAAAGGCACAACTTTTACTTTGAAGGCAAAGTGTCTCTGATTCAGACATGTATGCATTTGTTCAATTTTCACCGTGCTAATTGGAAAAAGGAACAAGCTGACGCTTTTGTGTGCTAAACTGTATTTCACATCTTTGTCCAGAGTGCCACAAACTTTTTGTTTAGAAAGCTTCAGCGTTTGAAGAATGAATTCATATGTGTCGGTATGTATTTGCATTCGCAGAAGTAGGACAATGAAGAATAAAACCAGAAAACTGGCATTTCTCATTATACAACTTCAACAACTGCAAATGAATTATACTTCATAAATGGACCCAAAGAACCTTGCGACACAAGTGAAGACTGTTTACTCTTTGTTTTGAATATATCCCAGCATTTTTCATTACTACGGGTGTCAGCTTAATGACTTGAGTGAAAAGTTGAACCTCTGAATAATATATATGAATATTAGAATAGCTTCATATTTTGATTTGCCTCTAGCATGCACTCAAGCTGGCATGGACCGCAACTTTGTGTAAAATATAATATTCCAGAGAGTATTTTGTTATGCTAGGAGTGCATAGTTTTCTCAGTCTTCAAGCAAATGATCAGTAAAGTTGAGGTCAGATGACTGCAGGGGAAAGAGCTCCTCTTTGGACTTAAAGTTCTTGCAAAGCTTTTAGATGTGTTTGAGGTCCTTATCCTGATGCACTATGAATCTTTCACCACAAAGATGCAAACCAGAGAGTGTAGAATGAAAAATGGAGAGCTACTTCTCCTTCATTATGGTGTAGGTGTCCAGCTCCACAGTAGACAAAATACCCCCCAGACCTGACTATTCCCATTACCGTGATTCACTATGTGTTTGATGTACTGTAATATCGGTCTCTCTCGCTCTTGCTCACCTCCTTATATACGCCGCAGTAAAGGGCCAAGTCACAAGTACCAGTTCAATTTTCATTTTAAAACTATTTCTGTCTGATGTAAAAATAGCCACTGTTATCTTGAAATGTGAATGCTTAAACACTCACAAAACGCTTGCTGTGTTTTTGCAGACAATAAACACTTGGGCTTAAATGTTTGATGCTGAAGTACCTGAAAGTAATTTATATCACCAGACAATTTGGTGTTTTTTTAAAAAAGTTAACCTTCTGCAGGCACAAACTGTAGTAAGCACATGTATTTTAGACAGATGGAGATGAGGTTGTAGAAATTCCTGCATTTTCTTTGCATCTATCTTTCCTTCTGGTTTTCATACAGTTGCTTTCTATATCATAATACTTTAGTGCGATTGCATGTTATAGCAACTGTTCTGTCATAGTCCTGAAAACCTTTTCCTGAAACAAAGCCTATGAGCTGGGCTTCCTTGCGTGTAAATCTTGCCTCTTGCCATCAGTGGCCTGTTTACAAGCTTCTTGCTCGCACCCTGAGGATAAATGGGGTGAAAAGTGTAGCAATCAGACAAGGCTATACAGTTGTTGTTGAGCCATTTATTTCTGGGGACTCCACTACCTCATTTGGGTGGCAAAACTAGCTGGTGAGGTGTCCCATTTGTTGTTGTTGTTGAGCAGTGGTCCTCTATTATTTTTTCCTTTTCTTTTTTTGCCATCCCCCATATCCCATAGTTTTTACATGCCATTAACGATAAAAGGATTTAAACTGAAACTGGAGTGAAATAAAAGTCAAAGTCAACTGAAATTCATTTGATACTTCTCCCCCAGCTGTCCACTCAACACCTACAGTGACTCTCTTCTCTACCAATGGGGCCATATTTAGAGTTTGTGAGCCACTGTCTCTGAGTAAAGGCCCATTCTGTATCATTTTTCATATATAATCACTGGTAAATGAAACACTATTGCAGCCGATGAGGCCGCTCCCATCGGAACATAAAAATCTTTGATTTTTCCGCTCTGGGAAATTGTTAAATTTCAGCAACCCATGGGATTGATAAAATGGTGTACAGTGATTTAAAATCAAATATTTATCACATTTGGCATGACACCAGGGAGTCTTTATGTGTTTGAGCAGCCAGAACGATTTGATAAGTCTGACAAAGGAAGTTGTATTAAGAAACAGATATACATGGAAGACAATTGCTGTTTCCACTGCTACACGCTTCTTTTCTCCTCCTTCTCAGAGTATGCAGTTTTTCTTGCTGTGAAAGTGATATTATGAAAGAGGCCTGTGTGCGAACAGTTTCGGAGTTTTAGAATAATGACGAAAGATTTAACGGTATTTGTCTCATTCTTTGTATTGCTGGCAGTCAGCAAGAAAACAACTTGTCTTCTCTCATTATTGATGTCCAAAGTCTCTGTAAGTGGGCTAATTTGCCATCTGTTGAATCAGAACAAAAACATTTCCACAAAGTACTCCTCGATTGCTTTGATACTGTATTTCAATTTTCTGCTTTACTGATTGAACGTGAAATATCAGCCTGAATGAAGAATTTAAGAATGCCCCCTACTGGATGACAAATGTGAACTACATGTTAGCACATGCTGGCATTAACGATGCCTAAATAACACATTTTAGTGGTGAAACCGAGGCCTCCAAAACCTTTGTGAGTTGCAAGCATTAAGTATACATGTAACATCGGTCTACTTAATAGACTAAAGGGTATACAAAGTCAGACATTGCAACTTTGGATAACACATTCCATTAATCAGTGATATAAATCTATGAATCCAGAGTCACATGGAGTTAGAGCACAGGTAATTACATGATTTTTTGCCTTTTAATTTCCAAAACCCAATTAGCTTTTTCGCTCCAAGCACAACGATAATTTAAAAAAAACACATTACGCGCAGTACAAAAAATATAAAATCTGCTCATTTATTAGAATCTGTTTAAGCCAGTGTGGCATACACTTACATTTTCAAGTACGCTTCATCTCGCTGCATGGGGGGGATTGTCTTCTTACAAGATGGAAGTAGTAAATGTGAAAAGTATAAACATTTTTTGTGAGTTTTGCAGCCTCCTGCACTACTGAGCAAGGCGTGGAAAATATCACAGCAAACAAATGGAATTAAAAAGCAATTTCTCAAAATAAAGCTTTATCTTTGGCACAGTACACAGAAGGGGGGGGGGGGGGGCCCAAC
>VVHJ01052932.1:0-11903 GCA_015107715.1 Tylochromis polylepis
GATGGTCTTTTTTTTTTTTTTTTTTTTTAAAAAGGGCTTTTCAATTGTACGCCTCTGCACATTCTGCATACACAACTCAAGGACCCTCACTAACAACTCCCTCCCCTCCTTTCATGGACACTAGCCCCTGTCTGGCCATCCTCCCTCCCCTCCTTTGCAGTGGCAGTTTAATTACAGGATCAGTACTCAGCCTAATCTCCTCAAAGCCACGGCTGCCCCTTCACCCTAATCCAATTATACCTGCACCGTGTGTCACCACTCCCTCCAAGATGATTTATCAGAGAATTATCAGTCAAAAGATTTGACAGACTCAAACACAAATGGCCATGTAATTCCTTCTGATTCCTAGAATTAAATGTCATTTAATTCCTAAAGTTTAAAGGTTAAAGTTCTTTAAAGAGAACCGGCATCTCGTGACCCGGTATCACTGGCTCATGTACAATACAGACCAGCGTGACAAAACAAACAAAAACATGTGCCATCATCTCTTCCAATTGGAGAGGGGGAAAAAAATGTCTTCCTTCCTCCTCGGGAGTGACAGGGGGCTGGGGGGGGGGTGCAGAGTATGTGCTAATTGGAGCACCAGTTAAACAGTTAGAGGGGCACATTCTTGTAAGGATCTGACCGATCTCCTTAGAGTCGGCATCGAGGGAGCACCTCTCCGTCATTGCTGAGGAAGAGAAGAAAGGGGATGCGGCCTCGGAAAGGAATCTTCCTCTTGTGGGTGCACGTGCCTCATTACAGCTCAACACCCTCTTTTGGCTCAACAATGGCGAGGTCGGCTTTCTTATGCCTGCGCATTTATCCACCTGTGTCTCTTCATCCACGTTCCACCCGAATAGCTTTGTCTAGCTATGCCTCTGTCTCAGTCCACTCCTTGTCTGACCAACGGCTTGCTTGTCAAATAAAAAGAAGAATAAAGTCAGGACGTGTGTTATTAAAAACCCGAATAAAGGAACGGGGAAACGACAAGTCGACTGTGTGAGCCAATTAGGTGATAATTAAGGAGCGGAGGTAATGATGCCGCTAGTGCGTTGTGGCGGCAGCTCCCCCATTTACACCGGCTGAATGACGCGGCGTGCACAAAGTCCAGTCCTAATTGAAGCTGCATCTAAAAGGCAAGAGATTCTTCCGACGATGACTCGGTTGGCAGGGAGCGAGTTCACTGTTACTTTTGTGCAGGCGTTGTGCAAACTAACGTTGGCCTCTGTGCTCACTAAGGAAAGGTCAACACAAACACAGCACGACCCTTTGCTCGGGAAACTGTGTATTTATGATTTGAGCAGGCGTGGTAAAAGGAAAAAAAAAAAAATATATATATTTTGACAAGACTTCTGAGGCATCTATCATACTTGGTTTTCCATTATACACTGATATTTTTTTTCCTTTTACCACATTCATGCATCCAAAGCTAATCTAAAATATTCACAGAGAGCAGATTGCTTTATATCATTTGAGCTTTGTGGCAGAGCATAAAATGACTTAGAAGAGACATCTAAACCTTTTTCAGTCCATCAGAACCTGTGGTGAAGTCTTCCTTTCACAGTCTCACCAGACAGGACACACACAGCCGTTTCTGGTCCAAACATCTTGCAAATGAAAATCCTCTGCTACTTTTCTAAGTGTTGTAAACAGCACATTGTAGATTTTGAAGCATGCCTCACTACTAGTTTGCTACCTTGACAACTTGTCGAACATGCTGGCCAGCTTCTCGGCTTCGTACTCCTTCTGCTCCTCGGTCATCTCTTCGACGGGGTTCGGCATCGGCTCCTCTACGTGACCAGTGATGGGGTTGATGCTGGAAAAAGAAGACGACGAGAACGCTGAATGTACGGCTGCAAAGTCAATTAAACCAATGGCAGTTATTTGTTATATCTGGGATTAAATTACTGTGGTTTGTTCCCCGAGAATAAAAGGAAATAAATATTTTTTTTTTTAAAGAAGAAGAAGAAGAAGAAGAAGATCAGCGTCAGCTACTAGGCCAGGAGGTTTTGACTTTGATCATTTGTGCTGCACTAAGTACACGCAACAGTTAAACATGTGATGCCTTATTGTAATCCCAGTGTGGAGCACTCACAAAGGTTTGGCAGATTTGTATTCTTCTGTGTCTGAGTCTTCATCGTCAGAGTACTGAGTCTCTCCTCTCCCTCCTCCAAGAAGTCCTCGAGCCGCAAGAAGTCCTGCTGCGTTTCCGTACCCCGTGTACTTCAACAGGTTGTCCACTGCAAGACAACACGTTCACAAAAAGGGGCACTGCTACACATAAATGCTGATGTGTTAAGGGAATTATTCTCATGAACTGCACTCAACCGAAAAGGCCACATATCCTTCTTCTCCCTTTTAAATCACTCACCGCTTTCTTTGCAGAGGACGAACAGAAACTCTGCAGCTGTTTGCTTCACACCCATGTCCACATGCGTCATGAGGCGAACCAGCTTGTTTCTGATGGTGGTGCCAATCTCTGGCCTGCTCTTCACATCTTTCAGTGGGGGAAGTACCTTAAAAAAATATATAAGGCTTAATAGTGCATCAACATTTCTATTTTAACACGCCCCTAAAGCTGAGCCCACAAACACCGATTACCTGAGCTTTGATATATCTGCGGATCTCCCTGTGGTGTCTGGATCCTTCAGTCAAAAGGCTGAGTACTGGAGTCAAACCCTCTTTGTAATTGGAGCCCTGCTTGGAGTGACAGACCACAAAAACTTCACTGTCTCCACAAGCTCAGGGGCTGGATAGATCTCATTAACACACAAACACGCGACTAATAGAAATAAGATGATGTGGAGACTGAATAACAGAGGAGAACCTGAAGGACACAAAAACACATTAACGGATGCTAAACCGTTATTCTCGCATCATTGTGACAGAAGTTGAATTTTACCTTGTCGATTCTTTTCTCCATGAAGTCCAGCAACACCTCGATCGCGTCCATGTTTTTTCCCCCATATTTCTCTAGCCCTCCCTGGACGGGTACGTCAATCAAAACATCCAGATAGGACACAGGCAGGTTGTTCAGCAGGTTCACAGCATGGCTGCAAACGGTTAAAAAGAAGATATTTTTTAATTATCCAGACATTTTAGGGTATTAGGAGAATAAAATCGAAATACAGAAGGTTTCTGAGGGGCCAAGAAAGATGATTAAATGAAATTTTGTTCTCAATTAAAACTACAATATCAAAGACATAACCGTTCATCCAGCTCGCGATTTATCACAATTCACAGGTGCGAAGTGCAGAAAGAAAGTGACAAGTTTTCTTGTCACTCGCTGGCTGTATTGAATAAACTCATGAGAATAAAAAGCCACAGAGTGTCAAGCGCGCTCGCAAACAGTCACATCTGGGACAGGTTAGTGTAGTTCACTACCAAATGAATGTGTCAGAGTTCAGGAACATTAAGACGACATGCTCAGCAGAAACCATGAAAATATGTGAGCGCACCCGCATGTCATGGCGCTGTTAACCCACAGGACCCCTTCAGTCCTAATCGCCACCACCAATAAAATCATCACAGTCTAATGAGATACAAGTGAAATGTATAGCAATGCAATAGTTCAAGCTCTCCTATCATTTGGTACTTCCTGAACTTCTTTCTTCTTAAACGTGTGAATCTTATGTAACGACTTTCAGATTAGGTTCAAACCTTTCCTTTTTGACAAAGCTTCTAGTGAGGGCTGGATCAGATAAGTCTGAACCCTCCCCTAGTTAAACAGGAACAGACCTGCTGGAAGCTTCTCGTGATGCATTTCATCTTCTCACACCTCTTTTCACTCTGTTTATACACCACTCTGCATTCAGTCGTTAGTTATTATTAATCTCTTGCGCTCTTCCACAAAATCAACCTTTTGGGACTCTTCCACAAAGGTTTCTTCCTGTTAAAAGGGAGTTTTTCCTTCCCACTGTCGCCAAGTGATTGCGTGTAGGGTGTCATCTGGTTTCTGCTTTCTTTGCATTTTACTGTTGTTATTAATGCTTTTAAAATACTAATAAATATATATAGTGGTTAACAGGTTTGCTTAACAAGCTAAAGATCTCCAGTTTGAGACCAGAAGGAGAGACAAATCCCTAGGAGCTCAAGAAGAGCACCCGGCATAAAAATATGCCAAATCATGTCTCTGTCATGGCAGTGGTAGGTTTGCATTTTAACATCTATACCTCCTAAACTGCAGATTCACCAGAGATCATCTAAAATACTTTATTTTTCTCAAGTTAGCAATACTGACATTACTGGTAGCCAAACAGATAAAAGTAGGAATAAAAGAAAAAAAATAGTAAGAGCAGTTTTGGAAATGAGATGATCCTTGAGATGGTCAGTTTAAAAAGACAACAGTTTTATGGAGTAACCGGGGAGCACAGATGTAGGAAGAACTGAGTCTGATACCAAATCATCAACCAAGTCAATCATAAATGTGTAGCTTCACAAAACTCTACACTTTAAAATATTTATTTGTGACGCCGTCTGACGATCATTCGACTAACAAATTTAAAAATGGCTGCCAGGCTCCACATATAAAACTAAAACAACAACAACAACAACAACAAAAAAAAAAACCCCTCTCTCCTTCATGCTCCCCTTTTCTATTCAGATTAGCTCTGTCTTACACTGCATTCAAATTACAGCTGGGTCAGTCAATGGGTCAAACTCCCACGACTGATTCAGCCACCAATCTGACAGGTCAAGAGGATCATCACTCACTTTTACATGACACTGTTTAAATTTCAGTCTAAGACCACACATTCTTGGCATTCTTGCGGGAAATTACCATGAGAAGACACTGCCGTCCCACAATGACAGAAAAAAACCCTCGTAGATAATGGAAAATACAACTACACAGCACTTTGCTATCGACACAAGCAAATCTCACAAGGTGATTTTCCTGCACAGACACGCTGATGCAGTCTGCTTTTCTATGCAAATCACTTTCGAGTCATGTCTGAGGCTATAACACTCATTTACACGTGAAAGATAGAGGACACGGATACACAAAGGGACTGAGCCTCTTCGTGTTTAAGAGGTCATAACATGTATAATGGTTTAAATCAAATACGAAGGTGCAGTCTGCTACAATAAATTATTAACATATGAAGCTCAGTGAGGAACAGATTCCCACCTGTGTGCTTCCTCCGTTTTCTCCTCGGACTCAGTCTTCAGCATCAGGAGATGACGCAGGATGGCAGCGATGAGCCGGAGCTGGTGATCGTCTTCCTGTCGAGCCAAACACAAATAAAAACACCGAGTCCAACCAGGGGTTTCGTTTACGCAGAGCAAAGCAGTACGGTAAAATGACCTAAGCTACAAGGGCAGGAGGCTGGAAGCAAAGGCCAAAAGCCTCAGTTAAGCAATCATCCTTGCGAGTACGCACCAATGGCGGTGAATAAAGTGGCTATTCTATTTCTAATCTAATATCAAAGTAGCTACTGGTATAACTATCAGGATATGCTGTCGTCTACAATACATTAAAATATTTGTGTAACTGAGTAGGAACAAAATTTTTAAAAAAAAAAGCATAAATGGGTCACTATTTGTGTCATTTTCATTTGTTTCTCCCTCCTATCAGCACGGTCTACCATTTCCCTCCTGCAAGTTTCTTCTTCTTTTTATTTTTTTTATTAACTTTTATTCACATCACTAATTAATTAAGTGACAAATTAGGGAGGGGAGTTAAAAGCGCCTAAATATAAATATCAATATTGACACCAACACATCAAGAAAATATCTGTGTTGATACTTTTGCACATGATATTTTGAATATGAGAATGGGGTGATTCTCAGCTCCAAGCGCAGAGCTTCAAGTATCTAGGCTAAAAGTAAAAAAAAAAAACAGTTTAACAACAAAAACGTGAGCTGAGAATTCAGGAGAAAGCGAGGAGGAGTTACCGGTCTAATAGTGACAGGAGCAGAGAGAGCCTGAGGAAGAGGAAGTTTGGATTTCTAAGAGGAGAGCAGGGACAAACGGGAATCTTAAAACTAAACGTAGCATCAGTAGGACTTACACTGCCTCAGGTGCTGCCTTTGCAGTCGCGTTTCCCTTTAGTCTAAATTGCACGAAACATCACAGACATGTTTGAAATGCCTCCTCAGACAAGACGATCAAGTTTGACAAGTGAATCAGATGCAAAAATTATTATATCATACGTACATCATGAATGAAAAACGTCCTTTTTTCTTGAACTTGACTTTTTTCAAGTCAAGTTCATACTGAGTGGCCTGTGAGTGCGTGCGTGGAAGGACTTACTGATTTTGTAATAAAGGGGCAATAAGCCCAACTTCAGCATTTCTCTACTAAGTGCTGCAAAAAGGTCTTCAATATTTATGACACTGGCTGATGTGAATTACATGACACACTTTCTGTTATAAATATAATATTTCAGTGATAGATGTTCATGTGAAACATGGTTAAGGTTCCAAGATAAATGTCAGTATTTATATGCAAGTAATCCCAGTAAACCCGGCTCAGGCTTCACACTGGTCTGAACACAGCAGGACAAATTTTCCCTAATGATGGTCAAAGTGGTAGCCGATCAAAAGAAAGTTGGCTTTAATGCAGTGATTCTCTTTCTGATATGCCTCACTTTTAAAGCCAATAAGACGTTTATCAGGCATTAACATCTTTAATATATAATATTATTCCAGCTGAATTTTATTTGAAGGTCAGGTAAAAATCCTCAGAAAACATATTGACTGAACTTAGTTTAACTTTGCTGTGCAATTTTAGAACTATGGTCTTTAAGGCTCGTTTTAGACTTTTGCAGGGAACTTTTAATGGTTATGTGTTTATTACCATGTTTCATAGCTGCGTTCAGTTTTTTGGGGGGATTTTTTTTTTTTTTCGCAGAGGCAAACATATTTATCCCTCAAGTTTTTCCACTTCTTCATACATTCCCTCACATCCATTTTGGTAGTTTCGTAGTCTCCTTACAGGAATCTGCTGACATTCGTGAGTCCTTATATTTATGCTATGATTATTGTTGTTTATACTGAGTTGATGATCATTATTGTCTCACTGATAATGTCAAACACTGTGGCAAAAAAGAAACCGGAAATGCACAGGAGTAATCGACGGTGCTGAACTGGCCAACAGCATTAGGTTAAAAGGGGTTTCCAGTTACTTCTTAAGTTATGGTGTAGATTTCCTCCAAAGGCCTAAATCAGGCACAACGGAGGAAGACTAAAGCAGCTCGTTTCACACAGTGGATGGCCACAGGTGCTGCACTATGGCAGATAATAAGATAAATGAGGATTATTCTGATCTGAGAGTCATGCAAAGCTACTAGAGGAGCTTTGCATAAAAGCCGTTCTTACTGATTTCTTTTTTACTCAGGCTGAGTTAATGTGGTTACACCCTCATGGTAAATTACTGAGGGGCAGAGCGACTTCCTGAGAACCAGCAGCTCACGACAGATGCAATTTGGCTGCTCTTGGGAACAGCACATATGATCTTTGTAGTTTAGATTAGACTGTAGTGCAATTAGTCACAAATGATTAACACCGAGTGAGACTTTACTGTAACATCATCTTGTATAACCACCGCACACTCACCTCACCACCAGTTTCAGACAGTGTAAGGTTGAACATGGCTTTGAGTGCTTCCATCGCTCGCTCATTATCCTCTGCAGGCATGGGCACGGCCTGCGGATCGGGACGGGCAGCTTCATACGGACCAACCCAGCGCACATCCAGCGTGTGCTCCAGCACCTCTGTCAGCAGCCTAACAGCATGCCACTCTCTCCTCAAAAGCCCCCTCACGGTGGGTTGGAGAGCAGACAGCAGGAAGAGAAGGCGCAGTGTGAACAGGCCCACTTCGTGGGGCCATGTGCGGGCCGTGGCCAGGCTGGCACACAGACCACGAACCAGCTGCACATCCACGCAGACCTGCTGAGCCGCAGGGCTGTTATACACAACGTTGCAAAGGCACTTTAGGGCCTCCACCACCACCCTCTTGTTCTCCTCTGACAGTGTCTGTTCCTGAGAACTTTTCTGGTCAGCATCCTGTTCCTCTCCGGCCTGCAGCCTCGCCATCCCTGCCAGGGTCAGCATGCCTTCCTTGGTGGCTACAGGAGCCAGGACACGCTTATCTCTGGACAGGATGCGGAGGGTCTCCAGGCATGTCTTCTGACAGCTGGGCTGCACCTGTCTCCCAAGGACTGTGAGCACACTGTGGCACAGCTTCTGCAAGGACGCACAGAGACACACACACCGTCACTATCACACATTTCATGTAATAAGAAGCTGCTGGGCTAGATGGTACTCACACTCCGCAGGGTTTCCTCCTTTGGGTCAAAATTGAAGGTTTGGGTGTTCTGCAACAGAAAGGATGTTCAGTGCGGACAGCAAACAAGATCGACTCGTGTTAAGCGTGCACTATCACATATTAGAAACTATGAAACGGACTTAATGTTGGAAACCTCAGAGAAACATGTAAAGTTTTCTCAGCACTGATGAAGCATGATTAGCAGGCATGATTAGCATCACTAGCTTTACTCTTAGCGCTGTAAACAACGCCATATCACCCACTTTTGCTTCGCTCAATGTGTGTGTGCTGTTTCTCTAACGATGCGACACCGGGTTTCATTTGACAGAGCCAAACATTTTCGCTCAGCAGCCCAGAAACATGTTCATTTCACCCAGAGCTAGCTGTCTGGCTAGGTAGCTAGCTAACGTTAGCACGGGCGTTTGTTTTGGTTGAAGAAAAACGAGCAAACGCGCGACTCACCTCTACATTATACTGCTGCAAGAGCTTCTCGATGTCCTCTTCGCTGGCAGTTTCAAGCTGAGATAAAATATTATTCAGATCCATCGGGGATATCTGAAAAGCTCGGAGAGTTGCCGGTGAGTGATGTGCGGCTACAGCTAGCTGGATGACAGGCTAACTTGTTTCAGGGCTGCTGCTGCTGTCAACCGGGAAACTCCCCGGACTATCTCCATCAGCTGCAGCAGGGACCTGCTCCCACTTTATCCACTCACATATTCCAGTAAACAGTCCGATGATGGTAAAATGTGTCTTAAGAAGAGCCTCAGTTTATCTGACAGGACACATGACGTGTATTCTGCGTATAAACAAAGACGTGCAGAATGAATGAATCCAAGTACAGGTACATAATAACTTTAATAAACATTTAGCAAACTGGAAAAAAAAAAAAAAATTACCTTTTAAAAAAAAAAAAAAAACCCCTGTGAAATTCTGAAATTCATTTTGAATTTGTGAAAACAAATTTTGATCAATCAAAGTGTGCCGGATCTGGAAAAATATCAGTTTACTGACCAATAAGCACCCGTAAAACCTGACTCTGTCTCTAACATTTTATTTTCAAATCATATTTTCTCTCATCGAAATAATAACGAGGAAAAAGTCGTTCTTATTTTAGTCATTTTCAGGTTTTAATATTCGTTTTTTTATTTAATTTTAGTTTCCAGAGTAGATTTTCTTGTGTCAGATTAATTTTATTGGTTTCACTGTTAATTTGTCTCTTTTTTTTGGTATTATTATTACTGTATGGAGGGCCAGAAGCAGAATATAGCTCAATCAGTGCGGGTATTAGAATAAAAACACAAAACCTTTTTAAAGCAGTTGACTCAAAGGCTCAATAAACATGTTCATCAGTGCCTCATCAGGAGGGTTGTAATCAATTAATTTTTACAATATCTTTTCCAAGTTCACAAAGTCATCTCAGTTATTTTATTTTAATTTTAGGTTTAACTGTAACATCAATAGGTACACTGTGGTCATAACCGTGTGGTTGTGGTGTTTAAACGATGCTTAGTTGGTACTAAGGGGTCTAAAGTGTGCCAAGAAAATATCCCTTACACCATTACATCACCAGCAGCCTGAAACACTGATCCAAGGCAGGGTTGATCCATGCTTTCATGTTGAATACACCAGAGTCTGACACTACCATCCAAATTTTGCTGCAGAAGTCAAGACTCTTCAAATAAGCCAACTTTTTTTTTTTTTTTCCAAATTTAGTGAGCCTATGTCAACTGTAGTCTCAGTTTCCTGTTTGTAGCTTACAGGAGTGGCATGAGGTGTGGTCTTCTGCTGATGTCACCCCTCATTGTACACAGAAGATGCTCTTCTGTATACCCTGGTTGTAAAGAGTGGTTATTGGAGTTACTGTTGATTTCATGTAGCTTGAAGCAGTCTGACCTCTGATGCAATCAAGACATTTTCATCCGGAGAACTGCTGATCATTATTTTCACATTTTTGGACCATTTTCTGTAAATCCAAGAGATGGTTGTGTGGGAAGATCCCAGCAGATAATCAGTTACTGAAATACTCTGACCAGCCCTTCTGGCAACAACAACCATGCCACGTTCACTGCTTGGTTTGAACTTCATCAGATCGTCTTGAACAAACGCTTGCGTTCAACAAGCAGTTGAACAGGTGTACCTAATAAAGTGGCTGGCAAGTGTGTTTGTTTCAAGTTTTTATAATTATGTTTTATTATTCTTATGTGTAGTCTGTGTTGCTTTGAGACTGTGCACCTCAGTTTAGAGCATGATTTGTCTCCAGCATCAGCTCCACAGACTCAATGTTTTCTCTCCTCATTAGCCTGGTTTTTCTGTAATTATAATATTTCCAATTGAGTTTCACACAAACTATTGGACTGCATCAGAAGTCTGATGTGGTTTATGCGAGGAACGAATTTTAATGCAAGTATTTCTAAAAACAAAAAGGGATGTGGTTGCTATAATAACTGTGTTAGTGGTGCTTTGGTGATATCAAAGATGAAACCTCCTGCGGCAGCACATTTCTCACAGCAGATAGGATCACAGATCTCTTTCTGAAATCTCCAGCGGATATTGATATTGACACTCAGGTCAGCTGATGAAATTGATGATATATATGCGTATGTGTGTGTGTGTGTATGTTTTGGGTTGGGTTTTTTTGGTGTCTTTAAAGAAGTTTTCTTTATTCAGAGTTTCTTGTTGGGAATCAGATATAACGCAGAGGATCTACGCCCTAATAAATACAAACTGGACAGGAGTCAGAGGTCAAAGGTTACGGGACTGAAGTGCAATGACCCCAGCACAGCAGGGACATTCAGTCCTTAGAAATGTCACCCATTCTCCAGTGTGGCCTTTCTGCTACTCGCCCAGCCCCCCACTGTGTCGGGTGCATGGACAGCGAGAAGGAAAATACACTTCAGAAAACATTTCCACTTCTTCAGCAGCACGCGGATTAGAAATGTAACATATAGATAAAGAGGAATGAAGGAATTTCAAAACCAACACATTACCAGTTACAGGATTAATGTATTTGGGCAGTAGGTGATTTCATTTAAATGAATAAGATGTAAAACAGTTTAGAAAGAGGCTAACTCGAGTCTTTACTCCAGCGCCGATGCTGTGATCGTTCAATAAATACCACAACGCATTTATTATTTTGTTAATGTCTAAACATTTAGTGCATTATTAATGCGACCCCCCCCCCCCTTCCCTCCAGAAAAAAGAGATTAAAAAACAGAAGACATTTGACAAGAAAGACTCACGGTTTTAAATTTATGTGTCAACATATTTCCCACATACACATCAGTTTTAACTGTGATAGTCTAACAGTCACCACGGATGGTTTCCAGTGCTTTTATTTACAGAAAAGTGACTAGACTTCATGTTACTGTACACTTTGATATTTTTCCATTTTTATAAATACCCATAGGGTAATAGGTCCTCAGTAGCTTTGAGTGCATTATATAAAACACACAACCCTAGGTTAAAGTGTCTTTTACTAACGATACAAAACCGAGAACAAAGTACCAATTGTAACATAGAAAATAAAGGATACACCATGTTACAAAGTTACAGAAAATACATACTAATATATATATATATATATATATATATATATATATATATATATATATATGTGTGTGTGTGTGTGTGTGTGTGTATATATATATAGACA
>VVHJ01052935.1:0-10628 GCA_015107715.1 Tylochromis polylepis
TAACTCAGTCGGCGTTCAGCGCTCCATCGGCATCAGGCTGAAAGGCTGAAAGAAAAACTCTGAACTTTCAAAATAAAAGTCAAGCGATATGGTAGCGAAAAAGAGGTTTCTGGCCGACTTCTAATGTGCACGGAGTAAAAAAACCAAAAACCAGTAAAAGAAGAAGAAAATGTCAAAATTCTTGCAACATTTGAAACGTATATTTTAAAATAACATTATTGTCTGTAATATTTTTTGAGCACAACCTGAAATGCGCTGGTCTAGTAATGAAGTTGTTCTGAACCAATCACAGCAAGTACCAAAGGGTTACCTTTGGCACAAATTGTCAATGTCAATGTAAATTTCATCTGAAATTATGTGGTGTAATGTGAATGCATGGCTTTTCTTCTTCTTCTTCTTCTTCTTCTTCTTCTTATTTGCCCATGGATAATATTTCTGCCATAAATTTAGAGTTATATTCTGGTCCACGTTCTATAGAATGCAGTTGTATTAAAGTAGTATATGCATAAAATCTATATATGGAAAAATATATTAAATAAAAACAAATCATGGATCTAACATGTACATACGAGTGTAGACCATATATATAGATTTCTTTTACCACTCGACAACGCTTACTTTGAAAGGCTTATCGGAAGTGATAATTTCCCTGCTTGACGTTGTTGCCTGAAAATAACTTGGTGCTTCAGAGTGATCGCTCAGACGCTCAGAGCCAGTGATGGGAGGCAAGCTGGTTCCTGACGCGCATATCGCTCAGCTGGTGCTCTGTTTGAATTGCTTTTTTGTGTCTATTTTAAATTAAAGTATTTTTTTACAGGTATTAAAGTGGAACTAGATGAGCATATGCAATTCAGTTTTACTTCCCATGTTGGCTAAACGCTAATTTGTGTTTTGGGAAATTGCGCAGCGGTTAATCAGGAGCAAAACCATGGCAGAGGAGTGAGGCAGCTTTGCCAAAATGCAAAGTAACTGGAATACAACTTTTTCACGGCGGTCCTATGGAATATAGTCCGATTATACACAGTCTACATGTTGTGCCATCATCCCACGTGAAAAACAAACTCTTTGTATTTTGCATAATGCTGTCCCTTTGGGTGTATATGATATATTGCTGTGTTGGTTACTGCTCCACTGTTCCAAACCTGATGTACGGATCGGTGAACAGACACGAAAACCAAGCAGAGGTTGACAACCAGGGGTCCTCTTTAGGAGCGTCCAGGGACTTACTGAACAACGAGAACGAGTTGGACAGCAGAGGAGACGAGTGGGATGAAATTAGAGGCGAGGCGAAGGCGTTGGATGATAATGCCATGTCAGGTTCCCTCAATGAGTCGGAAAGTAAAAAGTTGCCCCAGGCAATCATCATCGGAGTGAAGAAAGGAGGCACCCGGGCGCTTCTGGAGTTTCTGCGCCTGCATCCGGACATCAGAGCGGTGGGAGCGGAGCCGCACTTCTTCGACCGCAACTACGAAAAAGGACTGGAGTGGTACAGGTAGCCTACAGCTCATTCATCCTCACAGTGCAATATTATAAACCCAAGAGTCACGCACACGAACGCTACAAAAACACGCCATTCCTCATTTTCCAAAAGGCTGTTTGCTCATTGAATCGTGGGCTACTTATGTGAACATAAAATCTCCAGTTTTGAGAAAAAGTGTATCGCAATAATTGAGGTTTACATTGCTGTGACTGACCGTCATCTTTTTAATTTTCATAAAACCTAACAACCGCCTTCTCCCCTGGCTTATTAAAGATATATATACATTTCTACTAAAGCCTTTCATGTCCTGAAAGTCTGTCCTCACTTAACCAAAAGTTACGCCTGTAAATTATCTTGACAGGTAGCCTCATAACATCAGCTCTGATAATCGAGTTATGTGTGAAAGTTGATAAGAAGAAGTAACCAAGAGAGTACAAAAAAAAAAGAAAAAAGAATTCTATGCGGTGTATTTGTCACAGCCAAAACCAAGTAACACTGAGCTGCTGCTAGATTTTTATTTAATGAATATGAACAATAAATAGTAATAAAAATGAATAAATAAAACACTCATACTGAGAATATGCAGTGTAGTGTGTGTCATGTGTTATGGCCTCTGGTTAAACATATTCACAGTTTGTCATGCTGATTACCAATCATGAAGGAGGAATATATAATGTAAAATATCCATTGTGGAAAGGAGGACACACCATGCAGGTTTATTACCTCTGACTGAAGCTCAGCCATGAGGTTTATCCACAAAATAAATACTGCTGGTGAGATGTTATTTGTTACCTCCTGTCATAGTGTTATCTGCAGTGCTGTACAAGCTCTACATGTACCAGCATGAAGAGCAGTTTCAGATTTTTAGCATATAGATGACAATCTTCTACAGTTTTAACAACTGTCAGTGAAGCCAAACCTATAATGCACTTCATGCACTTGAATAAGGGGCACGGTATAAACTCACATTTTAATAAAGAAACATTTTTTTTTTAAAATTTGTGTTGTTTTGTTTGGCCGCTTTTCCAAGTTGTGTAAATTTACACAAAGGACAGTTATTTTGTGCGTGTTTGCATGACCCCAACTGACAGTTCCTGGAGTTTTTCTACATCTGTCCTTGGATCTTGACTTTCGCTGACTTTCAAAAAAGGAGAGCAGGCACCAGGGAGAAAATGATAATGCAGAGCTTCCATTTAGACTTGACCTTAATTCTGGATGTGGTTCAGAGTAATAGCCTTTGGTTTATAGCTAGGAGTCAGCAAGTTACATAAAACTGTCATCTAGCTTCCTGAAGTGAGATTCAACTTTCAAGAATTTCCAGTCTGTTGATTCATTTGGAGTAATTTGTTTCAGAAGCTCAGTCCATCAGAGGCTCTCGTCACAGATCTGTGGTTGCTTAAACATTGAATATTGTGTAAGGCAACATTTTTACTGTATTCTCTGTCATGGCAACTGTTGTCCTTGTATGCAAGCTCTTTACTATCACCTCAGCTGCACAATAACAATGCCTTACTCTTAGTGGAAAAAGAAAATACTGTAGATTGGAACTGAGTGCTTTACATCAGAGCAGCCACATTGTTAACAAGAGATAATAGGAGATACTGCTGCTTCAGGTGTCCATTTGACTGAGCCCAGGGATTAACAAGCAATGTCAAAGGATGTAGACACTGTTTCAAAGCTGGCTTCATAAAGCTACAATAGGGGAAGTGAAGCATTGTTCAAAGGACTTCTCGCCTAAGCTCCTTTGAGAATTTCCGGACAGGTTCAGGGCATTTTTGGATGATCAGTCTACAGAGAAATTCTTTTGTCCATCACTGCAGACTCAAAAATAACATGAAACCATCCTGCGCTTGAACACTTAATAGTCTTCACGCTGCTTTAATCCACAAGTAGGTAACACATGTCTGGAATGGATCATGGCTTAAAGAAAAGGAGATGCCATCATTAAAGATGGACAGGATTTAATAAGGATTTATTAAGTAAAAGTCCAAGAAAAAAGCTTTTACAGATAATTGAGGCATACTTGCTTCCTGCTCACATACACACATACACATTAAACACACAGTTAGTGAATGTGAGAAGCAGTTTGATCTTGAGAATGTTTAATGCATAATGAAGACTTCTTTTTTTCAGAGAGGTGATCCAGCTAATTAAAACAACTCGGCTTGAGTTGTCACAGTGAGATCGCTGTGCCACAAATTGAGCCCCTTGCAGCAGAGCCCTGTGACATCAAGTCAGCCCTTAATGATCATTTAGTGGTGCTCAGAAACCCCCCGGCTGCCTTTAAGGAAGCGTGCATTGTTGCTCGATGATCTTTAAAACTATACTCTGTAATACATTTGAACTTTTGCTGAAAAAAACCCCCCAAAACTCATCAGACATTCTTCTGTCCACACACTGACCAAGTCAGAAAGAGGCATCCACTGACTTGTTGGCCCATATCTTTCACTTCATTGCGCCCCGATTAATGGTGAGCAGTGGCTTGGGGAGAGGTGTATTCTGCTGGGTGGGCTTATCAGCTCCTGGGGTGGCATTGAGTTGTGCCCACACCATTTATCTGCTGTGATTGGTGCGTTCCATTCTGTTGGAGGTCTGTTGTGTCCATCCCTCTGGAGCCCCACATAGAGGAGGGGCCCTTGCCCAGCAGGAGGCCAACCACAATATAGCATGTTTTCATTCTAAGGCAGAAAAAGAGAAGCAGACATACAATACTGATGCTTACTCGAACAAAGCGCAGGAGGCAACTCCCAAAAGCCGTGAGAATGGCTTCTTCCTTGTCTCCTCCTTTTTTTTCTTTTTTTTTTTCTTTAGCACAATTCTGACTTCCTCCTCTATGTCTTTTTAGACAGGTTATCTTCTATTCAATGTTTTCATCAAGGTCTTTTGGGCTCTATGCAGTAGATGTGACTTAATTGCTGTAATCATGTTTTTCCTCTTGAGGTTCCAAATATAGAACAATGAAGAGCTTTCTTACTAACTCATGGAGGGTGTCGGAGAACAGGGCCTAATCCTCCTCGGAGCCCCGGGGGAGCTTACTGCAGCCCAGTGGCAGATAGAGGGCAGTAAATTTAAAGTGAGTCCTTTCTTACTTTTGCGTGATGGAGCTCCATGAAAAGGGATGTTGGAGAACCCCTGAGGATTGCATTAACCCTGACAATAAAAGAGCAGACAATTAGTGTGAAACATGTTTTCTCTGCCTTCACTTTGTATGCAAATGTGCTCAAAAGGGTGAAAGTGCCCTTTGACGAAACCCAGCAGGAGTTCATCAGGAAGAGCATTCATTGGAACCCGCCCAAGAAAAGACTCAAACGCTACGCTTAAGCTTTTTTAGCCCGAAAGTTGACTTTCAGAGATTTCCGTGCGAAAAGTTGCATTTCCCAGGAGCGGGTTTATTTAAATCCACTGGTATCTTTTTGCTCACTCAACACTTTTAGCTGCAAGGACACATGAGAACTGGTCTAAGCGAGACAGCTCTCGATGAAGGTATCTCCCGGCTTAAACTAATGTGTCAGCACCCTGACAAGAAAAGAAGAGGTTTTTTTTTCCTGTAAACCATTAAACCTTGCACTTTAAGAACTTCATTTCCTACAAAGACCTTTTTGTTTGCTAGCAGTTCCTATAATAAATCCTATAAATTGTCGATACTAGTAATGTGCGCATCCCCTCCCTATTCCAGAGATTGGAGGCTTAATTTGCTGCAACAACCCCCTGGGCTTTTGCTTGAGGCAATTTGTCAAACCACAGCACTTATTACAGCACTTTGGAAACACACTGAAACAAAACAAGTTCACTCCATTATATCCCCATGAGTTGTTGACTTCCTCATCTCTCTCTTTTGTAGTTTCTTCAGGGAAAATGTGTTGTTTCCTGAAGCTGTCTTTCACTCTGCTGCAGAGACTCCCTGACAGAAAGTCAGGGCAACTTTAGAAACAACCAGTCTGCCTCAGCCATCTTTGTTTTTCTTCTTTGAAGTCTTGTTTGCTTTTTCCGATCCTCTCAAACCACCGTGCATCTGTGAGGAATAGTCTAATTGCTCCAAACATCATATATGCTTGGATTTCTTTTCTATTTAATAATAACTCTGAAACACAATTTAAGTTTTTTCATGTACGCTATTTCTATTCCATTACTGCTCAAAACAATACAAGGCTAAGCTAACAAAGCTGTGATATATTAATGCTATACAGCTGTGCAAAACCATGTGCAATAAACTCTCGACAACTTTGTGCTCATTCACAGTCAGCACACTAAAGCTTGATCATATTAGTTAGCTTTGTTGGCCCTGTTACATCTGTGTCACACTTTCCACATCCACAAGTTTGCAAGCACTTGTCAGTGCTGTTCATATTTGAGTGACTACTAGTTTACTTCAGCTTGGCTGCTGTTGCAGGACTGTTCACCCCCTGAACTTTGATCCATAGATTCAGACACAAACAAAAAACTCCCTTAAATTTGATGGCTCACACTGTTGTCTCTTTTCATCTACTGTGGAACTGTGTGTAAAGACAGTAGTGAGTAACCCATACAGGCTTACTATGCACTGATAGCAATAAAGGTTGTTATGGCTGTTGTCATAATTGCAAAAAACCAGTGCACGGTAAGCGATTATCTGAATGTTATTGGATTGCATTTTTGAGCAATAAGACCCAGATTAAAAGCTCTCTAAAGAATGGATTGCCTGAATTCTTAGATGTTAAAGGAAGGCTGGCAGTTGTGTGAGAGAAACCAGAATGGCTGTTCCTCCTGTTTCTCCTCCTCCTCTCTTTAAAACAGGCCTGGTTCCACCAGGCAGCCAGGTGGCCTTGAGTTCTGCATATACTAACAGTAATAATGAAGGACATGAAAAGGCTGTTATTTGTGGCTCCATAAGAAGGAAATTTAAATTGTAATGACGATGTTTTTGATACTTGAAAAGAAGGGGCACAATGACTAAAGAAATCCTTGCGTGTTAGTACACTGGTCTGATTATTCAGAGTGGCTGCATACCACACCTCTCCTCCTGTCTTTGAGGAGAGGGATATTTCCCACAGAAGCTCAACTGCTCTTGGAGCTGCAGGGTAAGATTAGAACTCATCATGCCATTAGATAACATTGAGAGGTTTTTTCTGAGCACTGTCCTTTGTCACTAGGGTCTAAAAAAGCTGAAATATAGATGCCAATTAGAGTCAGTCAAGCAGAATACTTTAGAATACAAAAAAAAAATACCCCTCCTCCTGGAGTTTTCTGCACCCTACTTGTTCCTTACTGAACTCATTACTGAGGACACCATCCAGCAGCTGAACACCAAGCTACAGGCAGTAATGTTGTAAATTCCTACCTTTGAACCTGCTTCCTGATAGCAATGAATGTAAACAAGGCTCCAGAAACAAACTCTGTCTCCCCGGCAGCCAGTTAAATGGACACACCTGACTGCCCAGCAGACAAAACAGAGGCCCATTATACAACCCACCAATCCCGGATTAATCTGTCTGTAGGTTGTGCTATTGAGGCAAAAAATGCAGACGCTGCACCTAAAAATGCCTACCGACAACAGAATCGAGGGGTGGGGGCATGCAGTCTCCATCCTCTGATGATGCACCTGACTTCATCTAATCTCTGTATTTACTCTCTTCCTCTATCCCCATTCCTATTGCTGTGAGTGAGCTTTGTCTGGAAGGCAAGGTATGTTTATATGTAAGGCCATTTGTTTGTAGTGCACCTATTATAGGTATTTTAATGCCAGATATATGCATTTTAATTTTTTGCTTTACAACTCAGAAAAAGCCATCCATTTTATTCCACATATACTACCAGGGCCACAAACACAGGTTAAGCTTGAACCTATCCCTGCTGCATAGGGCAGGAGGCAAGGTACACCGTGGACAGGCCAACTCAGAGTACAGACACATACAGTCAATTTAGAATAACCAGTTAATCCCACTAACTTCATGTCTTTGGACTGTGGGAGAAAACTAGAAAAGCCACACAGATGCAAACTCAGCCAGTTGGTGGATTCCAACCCGGGACTCTTCTGCTGTAAGGCAACAGTGCTAACCACTGTGCCACAATGGTTATGTATTTGGCTGTTAGCTTTGTGAAACCAAATGAAACCATGAAAAATTCATGAAGGGGTAAAAGTCAGCACCTTATGGCTCAGTGTGTCTCAATGTTAAACGACAATGCCTTTGCATGGTTGACTGATAGATGCACTGAAACCTATTGGTTCCAGGCAACATTGTTTATTAAGCAGAACAAATTACGAAAGCTTGCTACATCTGCCCCCCCAAAGGCAACTCTCTCTCACACCTTGTTCAGTTGTAGATGTTCTGCCGTTCTCTATTGGTGCTAAGATGAATAATGCATGCTCTCATCACGCAGGTTGTTTTTCTCATTGACTAAGTGGAAAGTTTGATAGGTAGCGAGTTTTTGTGCCTATTCAGGCCTCAACAAAGGGCCTACGGCACTGCACTTGTGTGTATTCAAGAGATGGAGAAGATAATTGCAGTGGGCTGCAATGTAGTTTTTTGCATCTCTCTCCTTTCTGTTGTTTTCCATCACCTTCAACGGTGGTTAAGGCTCTCGGGGAGAGGAAAAACCCTATAAATGTGTAAGACCCACAGCTTCCGTAGAAGAAAGAAAGAGCAGGTGACATTAGGCGAAGAAACTATATAAGAAAGAGAACCCCTCTTCTGTATAAATAGCACTAATAGCGCATGGGCAATGCCTGTAGCTAAAGCTTTTCTCTTCTCGCAGTGCCATGCAAAGCAAAATCTTGCCATATTCTGTTGGTTTGCTGACGCAGAATTGCACAAAGAAAGCTGTTGCTAAACCAACAGATGGTTGGAAATTGTGGTAATTGTTTCAATGACATGACATGACTCCCTGCTTTCCTGTTGTTTGATTTAGATCAGCCGCTCACTATCAAAACCTAAGAATATTACCATGCATTGTAGCAACTGAAGATTTACATTGTGACTGATGCAAACCCACATGAGGTTTGATTAAAAGGGATGCCTGTTAACGCAACACAATACACCATGGCTTAACATTTCTTTTTCAGAAGAAGAAATATGTGCACACTGCTTTCGATTCAAGTCATTTGTCAGATCAGCATGAGATCTCAGACTCTGATTAAGAGCTGCGGGGCACCAAAATGTTAGTTTAACGTGCAATGCAATTTCAAAAGAAAAAAAAAGTTGGGATGCTGTGTAAAGTAAAACTGGAATGCTATAATTTTTTAAATCATTACATTCTGTTTTTATTTACATGTTTTTGGTGATGGATGAGGACCAGATGAGGAAAAGAGTTGAATCAGCAACTCCCTGACTCGATCCCAGCAGGAAAATTGCATTCCCTACTTGCACTCAACTGTATAGGAATATGTGGTGTTGTATCCAAACTTCGTGTAACTGTTTGTTTTTTCATGGATTCAAAATGCTCACCAGTGATTCTCATCATAATAGCCACATATCTCTCTCCCCCTCTCTCTAGAGACAAGCCAACCACCCAGCTCGCCAACAGGCAGCCAACCAGCCTCTAATGCTGCTGCGTGTTTGGCTTAGTCCTAATCCCCCTTGGCTCACTTGAGCCATTATCCAGTGAGGGCTGCAGTTAACAGGCTATATTATGATCAACCCGAGCCATCCAGGGTTAAGAGGAATATGCAGTAATGGGAATAGACAGCTTCCAAGCATTTTTCCAAAGGAATGCAAAGCTTCATCAAATCGTCACATTTCTCACAAAAATTCTGATATGAGGAGAAAGGTGCATGACATTAAAGTGCACAATGCTGCTTATTCATAGCAAAACCAACATTTCTCAGTATAACGTAATGAATCTGAGGAATATTTCAGTGTGGGGATTGTGAGATGATTTAGGTCATTGGATGTTTAATGCAGGTACAAGAGGGACAAGAGGGTGGATGTCTTCCTTTACAGTTTGTACTTGGAATATGGAACAGTGTATTTTTTTTTCCACGCAGTTACTGAAGATTGATAGGACTCTTGCTTTACCTGCCAGCCCTTGTCACGTCATGCACTGTTACAGGCTTTGTTAATGCAGCTCAAGATTTCTACTACTGTCTTCTTGGTGATCACTGACTAGCTTCTCTTTGAGAGTGTTTATAAAGCTGCCATGAAGTGATATTGTGTCATTGCCAATCTCATTGTCCTTGATTGGCACTTTTGTAAGCTGTTAACTTTACAAAGAAAAACAGAGTATACAGTGGTAATGGTAGAGTAGGTTTTTGCAAAATATGTCATCTGCAGTGCAAATGTAATTCTTTGTGTTTATGTTTTTTACAGGGAATTAATGCCTAAGTCATCAGAAGGCCAGCTGACCATGGAAAAGACCCCCAGCTACTACGTTACTAAGGAGGTCCCTGCTCGAATCTACGCCATGTCTAAAGACACAAAGCTAATTGTAGTTGTCCGGGATCCTGTCACACGTGCCATCTCAGACTACACTCAGACCCGCTCCAAGAAGCCAGACATCCCTTCTTTTGAGAGCCTGACCCTGAAGAACACCTCAGCAGGTCTGATTGACACCACATGGAGCGCTGTACAGATTGGCATGTACGCCAAGCATCTTGAGCGTTGGCTCCAGTACTTTCCCATGGAGCAGCTGCTGTTTGTTAGCGGAGAGCGTCTCATTACCGACCCTGCAGGTGAGATGGCTCGTGTCCAGGACTTTCTTGGGCTGAGGAGGGTGGTCACAGAGAAGCATTTCCACTTTAACCCAGCAAAAGGCTTCCCCTGCCTTAAGAGACCTGAGGGGAACAGCAGGCCACATTGCTTGGGTAAAACCAAAGGCAGGACCCATCCTAATATTGACCCAGAGGTGGTTCAGAGGCTAAGAGACTTTTATAAACCCTTTAATTTCAAGTTTTACCAGATGACTGGTCATGACTTTGGTTGGGACTAAGAAAAAAAAAAATGATGACAGGCTCAAGCTGGTTATCTGGAATTTCTTTTTGTTATAATTATATCACTCTGGAGTTATTGTTTTACAGTCTATGTACAGTATTTGGTGGTGTGTAAAAAGATCAGAAGTCTATTTTATGATAATTTATTGTTATATATTAAGTCACTAAGCTGCCTAACTAGGTTTATTCATGTTATTTTTTGTGAGCTACAACCCCCCCCCCTTTTTTTTTTTTCCCAAAAACAAA